>JBBELK010000266.1:862500-867500 GCA_037783545.1 Henricia sp. BOLD:AAB3569 | reverse complement strand
AGTCTGAAAGATAGAGGCAATTGCAGAATATCTCGCAACTAAAAAACAAATCTTATTAGTGCGCATGCTTCGTTGTTCGTCGAGTGGTTCTTGGACCGTAATTCACTTGATAAAATAATCCTCCAAAGCCACGAATTGCGGGGTATCCCGCAATTCTGCTGAAAACAATATTGCCGGAGGCAGGAGAAGACTTGCCTATTCAAATCCAGTAATTTCACTCCCAGTGTGGATACATATGTGTAGACAATGCCATGGCAGAATGAAAAGTCTGCGAGGTTCAACGTAATGTCGGCATAGTCGCCGGGTCATTGTTCATCAATAGCCCCATCAATAGGATGGCGATGTCACGGACCTGCAGCCGATTTCACGAAAAATTGCGTAGCTTGCGCGACTTTTGAAAAAGGCATAAGCCCCATAGGCTTGCGTGTAATTATTCACGGAATGTTGCGCAGCTTGCGCAATAAAAAGTGGCGCAAGCGGGCTTACGCAGTGCGCAAGGATTCGTGAAATCGGCTGCTAGCGACTATTCCGACATTTAGTATATACATTGGATGAAGTATGCAATAGCAGTTGGTTATACGAGAATTGAAGCCATGCGATCGCTTCCATGCCACTTAACACATGTATACCATGACGTAGACTAGTGAAGACAGTATGACCAGTCTAGGCAATGCATTGTATTATGTGGTGTACAATGGCGGACGGTGGCTTCAATTTTAGACGTCCTTGCTTCATTCAGTGTATACATATCGATGGTCCGACTGCTTCTGATGACGATCACCGACGCTGTGCTCTCTTCAAGACTCCGACACTAGTCTGAATGCCTCTGTATGCTCATTATGCTGTCACTCAGAGTGGCACGTTGTCACACTATTTGTAACCCTTTTGGGGCCTAAGTTATCTCTTCATAACTTATTTATTTTATTTTGAAACTCGACAAAGGTATTTCCTCGAAAATAGGTATGTGTTGCCAAAATGCCCCTTTACTGTGGAAAGACCCATAAATGAGACCGAGTGACTTCCACTACCGCTCATATACCTCAACACACACTTCCCATTTATTAACGAACGACTGCGCCTCTAAAGCCTGAAAAGAAACACCTTGAATGTTTTACACACAATAGGAGAACAATGGAAGGGGAGTCGCTCGGTCTCATATATTGCACATGTCCTTACAATTACTTGAATATTTGAGACACAATGGGGAAACAATGCATTGGCATTGGGTGCCCTCTGCCGCATACTGTGTACCAAATGTTTCCCTTTTAATGAAACATACACCCAGAACACTTTAAACGAACTTTTACAATTCCTTGGTTCACAATGCATAATGGAGTACCATCCGTCACACACCATGCACCGAATATTTTCCCATTCACCGAATACAGTTCCCATTCGGAAAAACGGCTTGGCGGAATGACGCGGATAATGGCATTTCACGTACCTCTCCTTCTGTCTTTCTGGCCGGAGTGCTTATAAGGGCTCCACCGTGCGGTTCTCAATCACTTTCCGAAATATTGAGTTACGAGCAAGAACTGTCCGCCGTTCTACGTGAACCACTACAGGTAGGTACTGCTACGGCACGTGTTTGTGGTATTTTTATGGAATCGTGCATACAATGTAGGTCAGGTATTTTATCCACAGCAATTTATTTCTCGTTCACAGAAACAAGATGGCAATATTCAGAACCGCAGTGTTGATTTTCCTGGTAGCCAGCTTCATTGGTGCCCAGACGGATGACACGTTGAACAGCGTCGTTAGACGGGTGCTTGACGAGCTTCGTGAGATCACAGAGTGGCAGGTATAGGAATTAAGACTTCGATCTAAATTCAATTGATGCATTACTTATTTACATGTGCGATTTTTACGGGAACCGGGTTTGCAGAGCCGTGGGAAGCCATGACATATTAAATTATATTCTTGTCCTTTTCAGACGGAACTAGCTTACAGGTACTTGGCCAGACTCGAAGATGTGGCGATGGATAAGTTAACGGGCGAGCGCAAAATCGACCGGGCCATCTTTATCGATGTCTCCACCGGCAAGCCCATAACTCGACCGGACATCGCCTACGGCCTCAAACTCGCTCCACCAGAAATGGCCGCCATCGCTACTGCCTTCAAGGGCAACGGCTTCGAATCGATGCAAGCCAACGGGCTGATGGCCGAAGGCGTCCCGTACACGTTTGTTGGAATTAAACATGGAGTGGCCAACGCAATTCAAAAGGACCTAAACGGGGCTCTGACCATGATAAAGACGGCTGTAGGAGTTATCGTTGCTCATTCTTCTGGAGAAGCCATGTTCACTGCCATTCACGCGGTCCGAGCCATTCACGACGAGATCGCACAAGACGCGGCCATGCCAAAACGTTCATGGACGCATTAGTGAACAGAAAAATACTAGACTGAAGCGGTCCTTCAACTGTGCCTTCACTTTTGCCACGAAATTCCAATGATTTGGTACGATTGTGTACAGAGTTATTGACATTCTCTGGTAATCTTACCTAATCTTTGGAATTTCACTGGGCCAGGCATGTTAAAAATCGGTGTGAGGCCCGCTTTAAGCCTTCTGTGATTCGCACTCTTAAAAGCATTCCAATCGACACCTTTCCTTCAATTGATGGTCTTGGGGGCGGGAATGGCCATTTCGACCATAAAATATCGATCGTAATACGTGAAGAGGGTCGCACAAACCTAGATTCTGGCTCGGTCTCGCTCGAATTATATATATACGTGTATATTTGTGTTTTGATCAGAGAATAAAGCTACACTTTAATTCAAAATTAAACTTCTGGGAAACCATGTGTCCGCTTCATCCATGTAGACATTAAACCTAAGATTGCATCCGCGAACTTGGTTTAGATCCCGTTTATGTGTATTATAAATAAACTTGAAATAACAAATAAAGTGAAAAGCTCGAAATGTTCTTCTATTGTACTCGTTGTCCACTGGTTTAAACTACTGTATGACGTTAATTTCCTTACATGCGTACTTTCCTAATGCCCTGTTCAGTACCGTACGACTTTTGGGAGACATTTGAAACTCTTGGTGGCAGCAAACAACCGGTCCTTTCCCATTGTTTACGTCATATTGAGCATGCGCACTTTAGCTCAAACGTGACGTTCAATCCAAAAGGGCAAGGTTGTTTGCTGCCACCAATTGTTTCAAGTCTCGTATTGAAATGCACACAGCAAAGGGTGTTGACGTAATGTTAGACTTATCGAGGTGCAAATGGCTGGACTACCGTCGCAGGATGTGGTTCCTTGTTTAGTTAATGGACCCTTATTGTACAAAGAAGCCAACATTGCAATTTAAAATAAAGAGTAATTTGCAACGGGGAACCCGCTTAGGACACGAAATTTTATAACTTAAGACCCAAGCCTTTTAAACCCCACATTTGAAGCTATGTATTCTTGAATTATGTAACAATACTGAATTGTACATGTTTACAAACTACGCCTAAATCGTAGATGTTGGCATAACTACAGAAAAAAAAGCCTGAAAATTTTGCACATTAAATGGTTTTTTTGGTCAAGAAACGGATACTGACGAATTTGATACTGACGAGCTTTGAAGGATGTTGCTTTATAAGGTTAACGTTTTCTCGAGTTTTCCTTAAAGGTAACACCGGCTTCGTTGGGCTATTTTGAGCTGGAAATTGACCCATACAAGATTCTGAATGCCCTTCCGAAATAATCTGAACATATCCTGAAAAGAAACCACGCAATTTTGCCGTTTTTGAGCAATTTAAAAAAAAACTGAGGTCACGTGACTTTTCGGAACCAGATTCTGGTTCCAAAAAGTCACATGGTCCTGCGAGTTAGTTTTGTGTCCAGTCGCATGAACGTTTCTTACTGCAGAACTGCACCAAATTCAACTCTATTCAATTCAATTCAAGAGAGACTATAGGCCTATATACAGTTATGAAACAAATTTGAACATAAGTATGAAAATTCAAACATAAATTTTTGTTTCGAGAGTCCGGAGAACGGGACTCAGCGAGCGCGTGCTTCGGCAAACTACACGGTGGAGTGTAGAATATTTGCCCCGCGCAGGACGGCAAATGTCTCGAGTGCACACACGGCCGGGTTGGTTGCCCCGGTGTACGTTCGTGAAGAAAAAAACATGATGCCAACTTCTCCAAAGAAAACGGAAATTCCTATTCGGTCGTCTGGGCTGTTCTAGTGAAATCGTTAGCAAAAAATCGAGATATCCCGAGTAGGAGAAAAGCGAATCGTTTGTGACAAAGTCGTGAAGCTCGCACGTAGTTGCAACGGCTGGTAAAGCGTGTAACCCGTCTTTTGACCGTTTGTGTTAATTTTGCACCTCTTTAGTAAATTACGGGGTATTTTTATGATCTTTTTTCACAACGACCATAAAAAAGTATTGTCAATGCTGCTACATCACTAAATAATGTAAACAGCAGGCCGGTGCGTACCTTCAAGCGAATTCTTATTTGAGCGCCATCTTGTGCAAAAGCTTCAGGCGACTTCGATAAACAAAAAAAGGGGGAAACTATTACTTGATTTGTTATGCCCGGCCAGTATTCAAATTTATTCCTCAAATCCGAACCAATACCATCCTGCCGAATTATTTGTCGGAACGATCGCGCTTAATCATCTTGGGGGCGAGGTTGCAACTGTACGTCTTTGTTCAAGAAGGGCGCTCTGTCTTCCTGTTGCGTCACAATTGGCGCGTTTGTTGAACTGCGCTCTGGAAACGCGCGCGTTCAAACTGGGTTTGTTTTGGAGCGTTGCGACAACACAAACCCTCACACCCCTCACAGGTTTACGTGAGATAACACGAACTTTGTTCGTTCAAGCTTTTTCGATTTGCTAGTCAAATTTTGCGAATTATTGTTAATAGGACAGTTTCCGTCAGTGCAACATATCAAGTGAGTACAACCCAATAGACATGCCATTTTCTGCTATTGCCCAAAAATGATTAAAGTAGAGATACACAATAAGAAACAAAAGCCATTGAAAAACACGACCAACTAGCGG
>JBBELK010000266.1:600000-857500 GCA_037783545.1 Henricia sp. BOLD:AAB3569 | reverse complement strand
TAATTTTTTGGAGGCTTCCACTGTGTAAACCCCGGGTATATTGGCGAAAGCGAATTGAACGCAACTTTCGATAATCTTTCTTGAATGGACGCGTGGTCTACTCAAACATCTTGTTAATTAAGGATGGGTTCAGACGGCAGCCTACTCTCAAGAACAAACTTGCTCACGATCAGCAATTAAATTTTAAAAAAAAGTCAAAATCAATTTAGATTTTTAAAAAACCGCACTAGTTATTTGTGATGACTTTATATATAAGGGCACTACTTACAATGTTCTTTTTGAAAGTATACGCAGTTATACTCTTGCAATTAACTATCGTCTGAACACACCTTATACATGTATGAGAATTTTATACTATTTTAAACCAAAGAAATATTTTAAAATTGTGTGCAACGTGTATGATAGTTGAAATGTTTTAAGGCCAAAGACAAACTTTTATATTTTTCTAAAGAAAAAAAATATATAAAAAAAAAAATTGCTAAGTGCTGCAATATCAGGAAAAACCAAATCTGACATTTTTACTTTTTACACGTATTTCAAAAGAAAATATTTTATATTTTTTGGACAAGTGTTTGATAATGGAACACAAATTTTTAAAAGCCAAAACCTTTTACTTTTCATAGGTATTGAAGAAGAAAACTATTTAATATCAAATAATTTTGAACAAGTGTTTGGTTCTGTAAAATCGGGAAATATATAATTAACGACAAAGACATGAATTAAGACAAGCAAGACAAAAACATGCTAATGTATGTCAGTCAACATTCGTAAAGGTTAAAGACAGGAATCACGTGGTCAAGTTACTGAGCACTGATTGGTCTGTAGCCAGAAGCACGCAGATGCAGATGTGCAGATGCATGAAGCATCGAGACTTGCTCAAAACAAAGAACTGATGTTCATTGTATTGCTTCGCATGTATGCTTGAAAGTGCGTGACGGCTGAGATCTGGCCTGCCACTACACCGCTCGAGCTGTCCTTCAAGTTGTCTGTACGCGTGTCTCACCGACCTTGTGCAAGCTCTCCAAAAGACACCTGTCATACGGTTGTCCTCCATCTTGATGACGTGACCGGACCAGCTGAGCTGTGACTTCAAGAGTCTCACTTTTATTGTTACCGGTTTGGCTATGTGCAGCAACCTCCAGGTTGCAGACCTAATATATCTTGTCAACGGACGACAAGAATGGAATAAAGGTTCCTCATGTTTAACTTTTCTAACTGCTTCAGATGCCGTCAATAGAGGTTCCAAGCCTCATCACAGTCTTACAATAGTGAAGAGATGACAACAGCATTGTAGACTAAGAGCTTGGTAGCCAAGGTAACCTTGTGGTGATTTAGTAGTCATTTGCGGAGTCTTCCGAGGGCTAGTTGGTTCTGGCGGATCTATCTTGATCGAGACAGCAGTCACTGGAGTTGATGCTGCTAAGATCAACAGTTTTCAGTTCCGCATCATTTGGCAATGCATGGTGGCTGTGGGGCTGTGGAGTTTGGAGTACGCTGGTAGAGAACCAGGTAATACTTGTCGGCCCAAGCTACTTTGATGCCTCAGAAAATATATCAACCACGGTCTGAAGATTGCTGGAGTTGTAAACCATTAGGGCGCAGTCTGCCAAGAAGCCCAATTAAAGCCGCTACAGGTTGGAGGTAGAACTGTAGCGGATATACACACCTTCATCACAATCGTGCACGATCTGCTTGCATACACAGGTGAAAAACAGGTAGAGGAGAGCAGGTGCCGGGACGAAGCCATGTACGTTCAACTCTGTCGTTAGAGAGTACTTGTCCCTGTACACCTTCATGGAAAAGCCTGATAATCGTGAAGATTTCTGGTGCACAGCCACACTTTTCTACTAAAGACCAGAAGGTCTCCCTGCCTAGTGCCAAAGGCCTTGATAGTCAGATCGATAAACAGGGTAAATGTTCTCCTCCGGGCACTTCTCTTATTGGGCCTGCCATACTGTAAAGATCATGTCCGATGTGCGACGACCTGGACAGAATCCACACTGACAAGTTGCCTGCAGACACTGTAACACGTCTGTTCAGGATGATCTGGGTGAAGATCTTATCAGCAATAGACAGCAGGGAGATTGCTCCAGTAGTTAGTTCTCCGAGGTCTGCTTTACCCATCCCCCTTTATTCTTGTAGGGAAAGAGAAAATAAATGCATCATGGAAGTCCTCGGGCATCTGTACTTGTTTAAGCGTATTATTATGGAAATGTCATGGAGAGTGTCAATTGCTTCTGAACGTTGTGAACCTGCTACTCTGTTGGGATGCCGTCTTTCCCCGATGCCTTTTGGGGTTCATCTGCTCAATGCATTTCTTGATTTCAGCAGGCGAGGGCAGTTTATCCAGCTTTTCTAGTGTGGGCTGCTGAGGGACTTCATCTGGTATCGAAGCAGACTGTGGACAGTGTGTTCGGTCGAGTGCCCGAAGTATTTTATCCATCGGTTTTTCAGCCCTTCTTGGTCTTTTATATATGTGGTCCCATCTGCTGATAGCAAGGGAGTGGATCCTGATCATGTGCCACTGTTTCGATCTTGGAAGCATCCAGGTTGTTTTGTACTTGGCGGAAGATGATGTTGGTGATGCACTACTTGCTCTGCAGCTCTGCACATGTGCTTAGGAGAAGCAGGCTGTTGCTGTTCTGCTTTCCTACACCATGGGTCCAAGTACACCCTTTCGGTTATCACTGTCACAACTATGGCGTTGTAATCACCCGAGATTCGTAGCTTGTCACTAGCAGGAGTGGATGTTATGATCGAGCTAATCAAAATCTTCTGAGAATTGCTACTTTGGTTTTATCTGCTCCGTTGAGGGTAGGAGCGTATGGCGTGATTGGTCGAGTGAAAAGCGCAGTTTCTTAAGGCGTTTGTTGATCCCGACAGGTAGAAGGGAAGGATTTTATCGGACTGGTTCTAACAGCAAGTACCACTCCGTGCATTCTGTTTGCTGTCTCAGACTTTCCTCACCCACCTCCAGCCTTCAGGAGGAACAGGCCATTGCTGTTCTGGTTTCCCACACCATGGGGTCCAACTACACTCTTAACTCACAAAAAAGGTCTTGCCATCTATAGCCTTCCTCAGCATTTCCTCATCAGCAACCATCATAATTTTCATCCAGTTCAGCGATATTGATCATTTTTACGGGCTAGATTTTATCTTTTGCCTTGCAGTATATTGTCCATGTCCAACAAGATGTGGACATTTCACTTTCAGGCTTCGACTAGGAATCTTTCAGTTTTGCTTTCTATGATAGGCGACTGCTTGAGGGACGATCTATCAACAACAGTAAGCTGACCGGACGATGCAGGGCATGCATTGTTTGGGGTATAACCTTTTCTAACCCATTTCCCTTTGTGGATGTGGGAAATGCTGTCCTGAAAGGCTGCCCAGTCACCATGGATGCTTGCCCCAGGGTATTAGATAAGCAGCCACTGGTCTTAATGTCGCCTGCATGCAGGTTCGTGGCTACGACTGCCAGCCATCTTCAACTGTCGCTTGACAACGTCCCCATTGCCACTGGACCTTTTGCAGATGGCGATTGCACATCTGTGCAGGAATTTTTTGAAAGCGGTAGAGCTGTTGCACAGGGGCAATCCCCCTCTCTCGGAGTCAGAAGCCAGGTTTCTGTGGTAAAGAAAATCGCCATGTCTGGAAACTTTCTTGGCTGCAGTGGATACCCGAAAATCTTAGGTGCTTTGTCATGCCCTACACTGGGCGGTCTGGTTGGCGTAGTGATTCTTTCCACGCCTTTCACCTCTGGCATCCCGGGTTCGATTCCGAGGAATGTACATGTATGTGAATTGGGTTTGGAGTCCCCAACAGATTTCTCTTGGGTTTCCTCCCACTTCTAAAACTGCATCTCCTTCTTCATTATCTCAAGTTGATAATAAAGTTGATAGCATAAAGGGCCTTAGTTGCCAAAGATGTTATATAAAATTAGCAACAGGGCTATTTCACAATAAGTGGTCATTTGAGTAAATTACAGTATAACCCATCCTGGATAACTTTATCAGTGCAAATACATGTTATGAGTGATTTTATATGATGGGTAATAAGAAGGACAAGCTACAGAACTATTTTTACATAATTCTACGAGTTATTCGTTTTGAATTTCTCTATTTACATGCACTTTTAACACCATTTTGGAGTCTCATTTCAAGTTTTACATTAGTTTTAAGTGGAATCATTTGTTGATGATGTATTATTGTGGTGAATTTGGTGATCAATCATGGATATATAGTGTTCAACAATATTGTGAAACTTTGGTTGGTGTAATTCGGTCGAAAAATGTTAATTTTATGAACATTTAAAAAAAAAGTGGATTTCCCGTTAAATAAAATATGGTAATGTCCTCTCCAGGACAAGGTATTCATGACAATGGAATAGTTTGGAAATATGTACTCACAAGTATGTTTGTATCATCTACAGGACACATTTGATGGAGTAAATATGACAATTTGATCGTAAATATTATCAAGATCATATTCAGGGTTGTGGAAAATCCGTTAAAAATTTGTACTCTCCAGGACAGCAGTTAATTGTAATATAACATGTCAACCATGATTGAAATATTTTATGTTATGTTTGTAAAATTAACAGTACCATTCCTTCTAACAGGACATTGCATGGCATTACCATTTCAACATTTAGTCTGGCCATTATATTGTGATATTCTGTGTTTAACAAAAATGTCCTCTCCAGACAACCAATTACAAATCATTATTTCATTGGAAAAAATAAACATGTTAATCATAATGCCACGCTCTGATATTTTAGGAATTGTTTTAAGATCAACAGAGTTTTTGTGAGTTGGACAAGTTTGAAATTTGACCCCCATTTGCCAGTGTACACTTATTGTGAAATAGCCCAACAATGCCTTACACACTCAACAGTGCACTGTTGCATCCTCTTCTCAGATGCTAAATCTTTAAGATTTCGCCGCCTGATCGATAAGCAAATGTGATGATGAGCAAGTCGAGGGTTTTACACCCATCAACTACTCTTATTTGAATTAGCCGGCCAGTCGAAGCTGTTACGCAGGTTGTGGTTGCCGCTGCATGCAAACAGCTTCTTGGAGCCACAAGGGTGTTATGGCCGAGCGGTCTAGTGCGTCGAACTTAAGTTCCTGTGCTAGTACTAGAATGTAGGTTCGATTCCGGGCCGCGACGGGTTGTGGCACCTGTGCCCTTGAGCAAGGCACTCAACCACACTTGCTCCCATTCCTGTAATTGGCGGACTCTCCGCTGTTGGATGTGGTAAATAAAATAAATAAATAAAAAGTGAAAGCTGAACGTCTAGCGGGGACCAAAGTGGACTAATTACCTCGACGAGCACGACATGTTCCTCTGCCAGAGTTATTCCCCCTCCATGACACCCCATACACCCAGCCTCTGCTATACGGCAACACTTACTGGATAATAGATAATGTGAGAAGGCTCAAAGCATAATGTATCTGCGCTTGCTGAAGCCTCTATACATTCACTTCACGAAACTTGTTTGTGTCGTCCGAAAGAATTTGTGCGCACAGTAATCTGTGTACACAGGGGTTTATGGGGTACTTGCATTGTTGTCCTATTTTCCCTTTTCTTTAGAATTCCTCTGTGGGGTACCACTGTTCCTTTTGAATTTCTTTATGGGGTACCATTGTTCCATTGTGTTTGGTACCCCACAAGTGTGTCCGTGTTAGACCACTCTATAGCTGGCGCACGCACTGTATTGTGTTTCTAGCTACAGGCCAATCAACGCTCAACAACTTATTACCACGTGATTCTAACTTTTATCCTTGATAATATATTTCACGACTGCTATATATCGCATTACTTGCATAATTGCTTGATAAGTACAAGTCGAAAGGTGCTTTGTATGTCTGTCATTATTTAATTCTACCTTTCAATTTATCTACTTGCAAACGTGCCTTTAAAAGAAAAACAAACAAATATATATTTTCAATATGATGCTTTCTTCATTAAAAAAAAAATCATATTTGCCATACTTGTTCCCTGTGTGGATTTTTCTATAGGTTATGCATTTGCTAAAACAGTGTGAAAGATAGAGAAATTGCAGAATATCCCGCAACTCAACAACAAAAAACCTTATTAGTGCGCATGCTTCGTTGTTCATCGAGTGGTTCTTGGACCGTAATTCACTTTATAAAATAATCCTCCAAAGCCACGAATTGCTGGGTATCCCGCAATTCTGCTGAAAACAATATTGCCGGAGTAATTTCACTCCCAGTGTGGATACATATGTGTAGACAATGCCATGGCAGAATGAAAAGTCTGCGAGGTTCAACGTAATGTCGGCATAGTCGCCGGGTCATTGTTCATCAATAGCCCCACCAATAGGATGGCGATGTCACGGACCTGCAGCCGATTTCACGAAAAATTGCGTAGCAAAAAAAATAGGCTTGCGTGTAATTATTCACAGAATGTTGCGCAGCTTGCGCAATAAAAAGTGGCGCAAGCGGGCTTACGCATAGACTTGAGGTCAAGTCTCTAGACAGTCGTAATTGGTTAGTCTGACGCCTATAATCTCCACACGCAACAGTCGTTGTTATGAATAGTACCCGTCTAGAGACTTGAGAAACCTGTATTCGCGCCAATATCAATGCATTCATGGCGCGTAATATATAATCACGCAGTTGCCATAGAACAAGTCAGAGAAGTAACATGAATATTAATATCGTCCTGCGTTTCGACCAATCAGCTCTCAGTACGTCCAATTCTGGTAGCAAACTCCATAGACAGTGTACAAAACGGAAACAGGTTTCTCAAGTCTGTAACTAGAGCTCGATTAGACTTGTTCCCAGTCCATTCGCGACTACGCTGCTGCGGTTTACGAACCAACCGGTCTAGTTACAGACTTGAGATCAAGTCTAGCTTACGCAGTGCGCAAGGATTCGGGAAATCGGCTGCTAGCGACTATTCCGACATTTAGTATATACATTGGATGAAGTATGCAATAGCAGTTGGTTATACGAGAATTGAAGCCATGCGATTGCTTGCATGCCACTTAACACATGTATACCATGACGTAGACTAGTGAAGACAGTATGACCAGTCTAGGCAATGCATTGTATTATGTGGTGTACAATGGCGGACGGTGGCTTCAATTTTAGACATCCTTGCTTCATTCAGTGTATACATATCGATGGTCCGACCATGGTCCGACTGCTTCTGATGACGATCACCGACGCTGTGCTCTCTTCAAGACTCAGACACTAGTCTGAATGCCTCTGTATGCTCATTATGCTGTCACTCAGAGAGGCACGTTGTCACACTATACCTCAAACAAACTCTTCGCTTTTGTTAACGTAAGACTGCGCCTCTAAAGCCTGAAAAGAAACACCTTGGATGTTTTACACACAATAGGGGCACAATGGAAGGGGAGTCACTCGGTCTCATATATTGCACATGTCCTTAAAATTACTTGAATATTTGAGACACAATGGGGAAACAATGCATTGGCATTGGGTGCCCTCTGCCGCATACTGTGTACCAAATGTTTCCCTTTTAATGAAACATACACCCAGAACACTTTAAACGAACTTTTAAAATTCCTTGGTTCACAATGCATAATGGAGTACCATCCGTCACACACCGCATGCACCGAATATTTTCCCATTCACCAAATACAGTTCCCATTCGGAAAAACGGCTTGGCGGAATGACGCGGATAATGGCATTTCACGTACCTCTTCCTCTGTCTTCCTGGCCGGAGTGCTTATAAGGGCTCCACCGTGCGGTTCTCAATCACTTTCCGAAATATTGAGTTACGAGCAAGAACTGTCCGCCGTTCTACGTGTACCACTACAGGTAGGTACTGCTACGGCACGTGTTTGTTGTATTTTTATGGAATCGTGCATACAATGTAGGTCCAGTATTTTATACACAGCAATTTATTTCTCGTTCACAGAAACAAGATGGCAATTTTCAGAACCGCGGTGTTGATCTTCCTGGTAGCTGGCTTCATTGGTGCCCAGACGGATGACACGTTGAACAGCGTCGTTAGACGGGTGCTTGATGAGCTTCGTGAGACCACCGAGTGGCAGGTATAGGAATTAAGACTTCGCATGTTTAATTCCATTGATGCATTACTTATTTACATGTGCGATTTTTACGGGAACCGGGTTTGCAGAGCCGTGGGAAGCCATGACATATTAAAGATAATTATATTCTTGTCCTTTTCAGACGGAACTAGCTTACAGGTACTTGGCCAGACTCGAAGACGTTGCGATGGATAAGTCAACGGGCGAGCGCAAGATCGACCGGGCCATCTTTATCGATGTCTCCACTGGCAAGCCCATAACTCGACCGGACATCGCCCACGGCCTCAAACTTACTGGACCAGAAATGGCCGCCATCGCCACTGCCTTCAAGAACAACCGCTTCGACTCGATGCAAGCCAACGGGATGACGGCCGAAGGGGTCCCATACACGTTTGTTGTAATTGAACATGGAGTGGCCAGCGCAATTCAGAAGCCAGACCTAAACGGGGCTCTGACCATGATGGAGACGGCTATAGGAGTTATCGTTGCTCATTCGCCTAAAGGAGCCATGATCACTGCCATCCGCGCGGTCCGAACCATTCACGACGAGATCGCACAAGACGCGGCCATGCCAAAACGTTCATGGACGCAATAGTGAACAGAAAAATACTAGACTGAAGCGGTCCTTCAACTGTGCGATTTTTGCCACGAAATTCCAATGATTTGGTACGATTGTGTACAGAGTTATTGACATTCTCTGGTAATCTTACCTAATCTTTGGAATTTCACTGGGCCAGGCATGTTAAAAATCGGTGTGAGGCCCGCTTTAAGCCTTCTGTGATTCGCACTCTTAAAAGCATTCCAATCGACACCCTTCCCTCAATTGATGGTCTTGGGGGCGGGAATGGCCATTTCGACCATAAAATATCGATCGTAATACGTGAAGAGGGTCGCACAAACCTAGATTCTGGCTCAGTCTCGCTCGAATTATATATACGTGTATATTTGTGTTTTGATCAGAGAATAAAGCTACACTTTAATTCAAAATTAAACTTCTGGGAAACCATGTGTCCGCTTCATCCATGTAGACATTAAACCTAAGATTGCATCCGCGAACTTGGTTTAGATCCCGTTTATGTGTATTCTAAATAAACTTGAAATAACAAATAAAGTGAAAAGCTCGAATATTTCGCGAAATGTTCTTTTATTGTACTCGTTGTCCACTGGTTTAAACTACCGTATGACGTTAATTTTCTTACATGCGTACTTTTCTAATGCCCAGTTCAGTACCGTACGACTATTTTGGGAGACATTTGAAACTCTTGGTGGCAGCAAACAACCGGTCCTTTCCATTGTTTACGTCATATTGAGCATGCGCACTTTAGCTCAAACGTGACGTTCAATCCAAAAGGGCAAGGTTGTTTTCTGCCACCAATTGTTTCAAGTCTCGCATTGAAATGCACACAGCAAAGGGTGTTGACGTAATGTTAGACTTATCGAGGTGCAAATGGCTGGACTACCGTCGCAGGATGTGGTTCCTTGTTTAGTTAATGGACCCTTATTGTACAAAGAAGCCAACATTGCAATTTAAAATAAAGAGTAATCTCCAACGGGGAACTCGCTTAGGACACGAAATTTTATAACTTAAGACCCAAGCCTTTTAAACCCCACATTTGAAGCTATGTATTCTTGAATTATGTAACAATACTGAATTGTACATGTATACAAACTACGCCTAAATCGTAGATGTTGGCATAACTACAGAAAAAAAGCCTGAAAATCATGCACATTAAATGTTTTTTTGGTCAAGAAATGGATACTGACGAATTTGATACTGACGAGCTTTGAAGGATGTTGCTTTATAAGGTTAACGTTTTCTCGAGTTTTCCCCTAAAGGTAACACCGGCTTCGTTGGGCTATTTTGAGCTGGAAAATGACCCATACAAGATTCTGAATGCCCTTCCGAAATAATCTGAACATATCCTGAAAAGAAACCACGCAATTTTGCCGTTTTTGAGCAATTTAAAAAAAAAACTGAGGTCACGTGACTTTTCGGAACTAGATTCTGGTTCCAAAAAGTCACATGGTCCTGCGAGTTAGTTTTGTGTCCAGTCGCATGAACGTTTCTTACTGCAGAACTGCACCAAATTCAACTCTATTCAATTCAATTCAAGAGAGACTATAGGCCTATATACAGTTATGAAACAAATTTGAACATAAGTATGAAAATTCAAACATAAATTTTTGTTTCGAGAGTCCGGAGAACGGGACTCAGCGAGCGCGTGCTACGGCAAACTACACGGTGGAGTGTAGAATATTTGCCCCGCGCAGGACGGCAAATGTCTCGAGTGCACACACGGCCGGGTTGGTTGCCCCGGTGTACGTTCGTGAAGAAAAAAACATGATGCCAACTTCTCCAAAGAAAACGGAAATTCCTATTCGGTCGTCTGGGCTGTTCTAGTGAAATCGTTAGCAAAAAATCGAGATATCCCGAGTAGGAGAAAAACGAATCGTTTGTGACAAAGTCGTGAAGCTCGCACGTAGTTGCAACGGCTGGTAAAGCGTATAACCCGTCTTTTGACCGTTTGTGTTAATTTTGCACCTCTTTAGTAAATTACGGGGTATTTTTATGATCTTTTTTCACAACGACCATAAAAAAGTATTGTCAATGCTGCTACATCACTAAATCATGTAAACAGCAGGCCGGTGCGTACCTTCAAGCGAATTCTTATTTGAGCGCCATCTTGTGCAAAAGCTTCAGGCGACTTCGATAAACAAACAAAGGGGGAAACTATTACTTTATTTTTTATGCCCGGCTAGTATTCAAATTTATTCCTCAAATCCGAACCAATACCATGCTGCCGAATTATCTGTCGGAACGATCGCGCTTAATCATCTTGGGGGCGAGGTTGCAACTGTACGTCTTTGTTCAAGAAGGGCGCTCTGTCTTCCTGTTGCGTCACAATTGGCGCGTTTGTTGAACTGCGCTCTGGAAACGCGCGCGTTCAAACTGGGTTTGTTTTGGAGCGTTGCAACAACACATACCTACCCTCACACCCCTCACAGGTTTACGTGAGATCCCACGAACTTCGTTCGCTCCGAGCTTTTTCAAATTTCAAATTTTGGCGAATTTTCCGTCAGTGCAACATATCAAGTGAGTACAACCCAATAGACATGCCATTTTCTGCTATTGCCCAAAAATGATTAAAGTAGAGATACACAATAAGAAACAAAAGCCATTGAAACTACATATTTTTTTCAAAGAAAACTGAAAAACACGACCAACTAGCGGCTGCGAAATTAACAAAACTGGAAGTTGCAACAACACCATTTCGTATGGGCGCCGCCACTGTGTCCACAAACTGGACAGAGAATGAAGTTTTCATGTGCAACTTTTCCGTATATTGTCCTAAGAATACACAAAGGAGCTGTATTGGCCCAACACAAAAGGATTTCTGATAAAATTGGAACGCAAATACCACAAGACATCGCTGCAATTGCCGTTTTTGTGTGAAGCTCGTTATCATCAGTTTTTCAGTGGGTCATAGACTACATGTATTGTGTGCTCTCTGTAAAGCAATAATATAGTAGTTTATTCTGTTTAGCACATTGTCTTTTGTTTCTTGGTTGTAGGCCTAATTCTTTAAATTATTCATTTTTGAAATACGCTTACATATAGTTTTAAAGGTGTGGAATACACGTATGGAAATTGTACGAGTGTGTAAGTTTGTTGAAAGGGACTTAATTCCCGTGACTGACGGGGATAAACAAGAACGTTACGCAAAGACTTCGCATGTTCCACTTTCAACTTGTCATTGCTAAATTGTATGACCAAAATTTGAAAGCCAATAACTTCGTTAAACTGTAGCATTTATACATATATTGTCGAATTTAGGCCTAATGTGAAATCGATGACAGGCATCTGACACATATAGACAAAAATATTGTAACATTTTGTGAGAAGTAGTATATTTCATGAAGTTAGGACTATTTAAATGCTCAGGAAACTATTAGTTTATAGGCATCGCCACTACAATAGTATAGAACCTGCTCTTCTTTTGTAGGTATCATGATTGCAAGAGAAACATCAGAAACATGCGTGGACTGTGGATTACCGGTAAGTCCAACTTTCTGTGAATTCCGATGACAGAAAGAAACAAAAATAAATTTTATGATTATAAAATATACGGGTAAGGATGAATTCTCGAAGATACTTTATCATGATAAGTTTGAAGCTTTTAGAAATTGAAGCATTTGTCGTATAGAGCAAATTTATAAAAAGCATGGTCGTGGGGATAACCACACTTGCTCCACCCTTCAGATGGGATGCAATTCCGAATGGGATGGAATGTCCAGTACACTCAAAATACAGAAGACAGAATACCACTGTTGCCCGGTGTAAAAAGTAGTATTTCGACGTCTGATCCTGTTCATTATACTTTTTTTCAATGCAGAGCCGATGTCAATACTGATATTTTTCAAAAATAGCAAAAATACCAAGCTTTATTTATTGTGCAGGTGACTTCACTGGGAAGCCGGTATACAAGACTCAAAGAGTCTTGCGTTGATTGCGGAATCTCCTTCACTAAATGTCCCGTAAGTACAGCTCCC
The DNA here is from genome assembly GCA_037783545.1 of Henricia sp. BOLD:AAB3569. NCBI lineage: Eukaryota > Metazoa > Echinodermata > Asteroidea > Spinulosida > Echinasteridae > Henricia > Henricia sp. BOLD:AAB3569. The sequence continues at coordinate 844,903 of JBBELK010000266.1, read as the reverse complement.
ATTCTTGAAGTTTTTCACCCACCAAAAGGGTCCGTTCATTTTCCATTCACAATGGTTAAGTTTTTATGGAAATGTGGACAAATTTGCATGAATTTGGGAGGGAAATATGAATGCAGGGAAAAAACACTTGGCTCCACCGGGTTTCGATCCACGAACCATGTGCTTGACGGACAGACACCTGATCAATTGAGTTGTAAAGACAACTTGCGTTTTCGAAACACGGTGTTGCAGTTGTTTGCACTGATTGGGATTGGCTATCACGTGAGCTTAATAAGCCCTACAGAGGGATAAACCCTTTAACGAGATAACCACCCCTCCCTCATACCGTAAAGGCACGAATCCCTGCCCAGATTAGTGTTCACTAAAGCATGAAAGGTTAATTTTAGTTTAATTTTCAGTAGATATAAATTAGTTGCTGTTTGCTTTAATAATTCATCAGTACGAACTTTTGTTTTTGATAGCACTGGTCCTGCGTCGGCACACATCAGGCATCCCCTCGGATCCTCCAAAAAGTGTCATGTCCAGGCAACAAGCCACCAGGACCCCCGCAGGATTTCACAGGGCGCCTGCAACAGGTGTCTCTACGTCCTATGAAATCGATGTCAAGCCCAAGACCCCAGACAGCGTCCTTAAGGGGCCAGCAGCAACAACAGCAGCAACGGCGGCGGCGTCGTCGAAGTCGGCGGCAACGGCGGCAGTGGCAGAAGCAGCAACAACAGCAACAGCAGCAGCAACAACAACAACAGCTGCAGCAACAGCAACAACAAAAACAGCTGCAGCAACAACAGCTGCAGCAGCAGCAACAACAACAGCAACAACCACAACATCAGCAGCAACAACAACAGCTGCAGCAGCAGCAACAACAGCTGCAGCAGCAGCAGCAACAACAACAGCAACAACAACAACAGCAACAACCACAACAGCAGCAACAACAGCTGCAGCAGCAGCAACAACAGCAGCAGCAACAACAACAGCAGCAACAACAACACCAGCTGCAGCAGCAGCAGCAGCAGCAACAACAACAGCTGCAGCATCAACAGCTGCAGCATCAACAGCAACAACCACAACAACAGCAGCAGCAGCAACAGCAACAACAGCAACAGCTGCAGCAGCAGCAGCAACAACAACAACAGCTGCAGCAGCAACAACAACAACAGCAGCAACAACAACAACAACAGCTGCAGCAGCAACAACAGCTGCAGCAGCAGCAACAACAACAACAGCAACAACCACAACAGCAGCAACAACAGCTGCAGCAGCAGCAACAACAGCAGCAACAACAACACCAGCTGCAGCAGCAGCAGCAGCAACAACAACAACAACAACAACAACAGCTGCAGCAGCAACAACAACAACAACAACAACAACAACAACAACAACAGCTGCAGCAGCAACAACAACAGCTGCAGCAGCAGCAGCAGCAACAACAACAGCAACAACCACAACAGCAGCAACAACAGCTGCAGCAGCAACAACAACACCAGCTGCAGCAGCAGCAGCAGCAACAACAACAACAACAACAACAGCTGCAGCAGCAGCAACAACAACAGCAACAACCACAACAGCAGCAACAACAGCAGCAGCAGCAGCAGCAGCAACAACAGCAGCAGCAGCAGCAACAACAACAACAACAACAACAGCAGCAGCAACAACAACAGCTGCAGCAGCAACAACAACAGTTGCAGCAGCAACAACAACAACCACCACAACAACAACAACAGCAGCAGCAGCTCTGTCCGAGGCATATCCATCAGCCAGCTCATCCAGGTCACCAGGTTCCGGCAGCTCAGTTTAACTGCCAGCTCAACTCACAGCAACTACAAGCTGCACAATTCTGTGTCGGGCAGTTGAACATGAGCTTGCCGACACTGGCCCTGGATACGTTGCTGCCAACGCTCCATTCTTCAGTGCCCCAACTCGCCCCGGACAACCTGGAAATACCGACGACTGGCGAGGTCATCTTGGGGAGTGGGGCGTATGGCACGGTCAGGCTGCTGCTGCTACGAGCGGGAAAAGTCCCGGTTGCGGTAAAAACAGTTAGTTTAGTTAATCGCGAACTGATGCTCCGGGAAGCACGGGCTATGTCCGTGCTTTCCGGACATCAGTCATTCCCAACATTATTTGGTGTACTAGTGGACGGGGAGGAGAGGTGTATTGTGATGGAGTTTTTAGGCGATGTGTCCACGAGAGAGTCACTGACATTGCATGATTCACTGAGTGGACCTCGTCGCCTTGCTCTGAGCCCTTCCGCCTGGTCTAGCATTGCGCTGGGCACGGTGGAGGGGCTCAAATACATGCACGACAGAGGCCTCCTACATAACGACCTCAAGACGGATAACGTTCTTGTTCGTTATGCAGGAGGCCGATGGACTGCATGTATCATCGACGTGGGCTTGTGTACCCTGGCCAATTATCCCAGGATACGCAAGCTCAATGATCAGGAGAAGCAGCAATATCGCCAATTCCACGCGCATATTGCTCCCGAGCTAGTCGAAGACGGAGCACCCCAGACTCAGCTAAGTGACGTTTTCCAGTTGGGTCTGGTGCTCCGGTTCATCGGCCAGAACGGGGGTGTGCCGAAATTGGTGATGTTTGGGGACTGGTGCGGGAAGAGGGACCCGCAGGCCCGGCCCTCAATAGCGGTGCTTTGTTTCATGATGTCAAACCTTATATGAAACAATATGCGAAGCACTGCTCCTGAGGTGGCGATACACGACGTGCATTATGACTGATCTTGACCTTCACACGGACACCATTTTGGAAAACAAACCATGTCTATCTTGCCAGTCTTGGTCTAAGATCAGTCCTGGTTCTTTTAATTGATGCAATAACCACAGCTATTTCAGCTTGGCCCGACATCAAGTGCGCGTGTATCGTCATCTTGGGTTTTGCTGCTTCTCCTGCTCGCAAACTACGATTCAGGAGAATTTATAAACAGTACCATATAGTACTCTTGGATAAATGACACAGCCTGTCTGGATTCCCCACATCCCTCCTCCATACTACCTTCCTGAATCGTAATGCAGGCGACGTGGGTTCATCAGGTTTCTCACTTCAAACCTATCCTTAAAACCGGACCATGCTATGAGAATAACTTTGTTACATTCTACTGATTGATTTTGTTGACCGCCCGTCTTTAAGTTATTCCCAGGTTTTCATTTTAATGCAATTTACGTTTTGGGGGTAAGGTCCTATAGCTCTATTTTCCCACCATTTTAAGATGTATTTTGTCAGCATTTGTCAGGGCTCTCCCGTGGGTTCTCCACGACTCCTTGCGGCTCCTCCCCGTCTATCTGCTTCACGTCTTCCAGGACCACGCCTCCTCTAAGTCATTATGATTGTTTTCATATTTTGCCCCTAATGAACTGCCTTCGTGTAGCTTGCACATATAACACCAACTTGCACCTGCGTGATCAATTTGCCATCACGTAATACTCCCGTCTGCCCGAGCTCGTGAGCGGGTCACCTGGTAACCGTGCGGAAGCTGCAAGTAACAAAACAAGGCGATCAATATCGCGACACACAAGTACGAAAACAAGCACAGTAGCGATTTATGACCAAAAAATATACGAAAAGGGGCGAACAGTCGGTGGATGTCTGTGGATTATAAAAAGACCAACGTTATCTTTAGGGCAACCAAATGTGCGTGGCGCCGGCTCCATTTTTCCTCGTGAGTCAGTAGTGCTTTTGAAAGCGCCGCCTGGCAACAACCTTTAACCTGTTTTCCTAGAACTCAAACCAAAGCCTCGTGATGTCGTTTTAATTTTTTGGAGGCTTCCACTGTGTAAACCCCGGGTATATTGGCGAAAGCGAATTGAACGCAACTTTCGATAATCTTTCTTGAATGGACGCGTGGTCTACTCAAACATATCTTGTTAATTAAGGATGGGTTCAGACGACAGCCTACTCTCAAGAACAAACTTGCTCACGATCAGCAATTAAATTTTAAAAAAAGGTCAAAATCAATTTAGATTTTTAAAAAACCGCACTAGTTATTTGTGATGACTTTATATATAAGGGCACTACTTACAATGTTCTTTTTGAAAGTACACGCAGTTATACTCTTGCAATTAACTATCGTCTGAACACACCTTATACATGTATGAGAATTTTATACTATTTTAAACCAAAGAAATATTTTAAAATTGTGTGCAACGTGTATGATAGTTGAAATGTTTTAAGGCCAAAGACAAACTTTTATATTTTTCTAAAGAAAAAAAATATATAAAAAAAAAAATTGCTAAGTGCTGCAATATCAGGAAAAACCAAATCTGACATTTTTACTTTTTACACGTATTTCAAAAGAAAATATTTTATATTTTTTGGACAAGTGTTTGATAATGGAACACAAATTTTTAAAAGCCAAAACCTTTTACTTTTCATAGGTATTGAAGAAGAAAACTATTTAATATCAAATAATTTTGAACAAGTGTTTGGTTCTGTAAAATCGGGAAATATATAATTAACGACAAAGACATGAATTAAGACAAGCAAGACAAAAACATGCTAATGTATGTCAGTCAACATTCGTAAAGGTTAAAGACAGGAATCACGTGGTCAAGTTACTGAGCACTGATTGGTCTGTAGCCAGAAGCACGCAGATGCAGATCGATGTGCAGATGCATGAAGCCTCGAGACTTGCTCAAAACAAAGAACTGATGTTCATTGTATTGCTTCGCATGTACACGGCTGAGATCTGGCCTGCCACTACACCGCTCGAGCTGTCCTTCAAGTTGTCTGTACGCGTGTCTCACCGACCTTGTGCAAGCTCTCCAAAAGACACCTGCTTTGTCATACGGTTGTCCTCCATCTTGATGACGTGACCGGACCAGCTGAGCTGTGACTTCAAGAGTCTCACTTCTATTGTTACCGGTTTGGCTATGTGCAGCAACCTCCAAGTTGCAGACCTAATATATCTTGTCAACGGACGACAAGAATGGAATAAAGGTTCCTCATGTTGAACTTTTCAAACTGCTTCAGATGCCGTCAATATAGGTTCCAAGCCTCGTCACAGCCTTACAATAGTGAAGAGATGACAACAGCATTGTAGACTAAGAGCTTGGTAGCCAAGGTAACCTTGTGGTGATTTAGTAGTCATTTGCGGAGTCTTCCGAGGGCTCGTTGGTTCTGGCGGATCTATCTTGATCGAGACAGCAGTCACTGGAGTTGATGCTGCTAAGATCAACAGTTTTCAGTTCCGCATTATTTGGCAATGCATGGTGGCTGTGGGGCTGTGGAGTTTGGAGTAGGCTGGTAGAGAACCAGGTTACTTGTCGGCCCAAGCTACTTTGATGCCTCAGAAAATATATCAACCACGGTCTGAAGATTGCTGGAGTTGTAGACCATTAGGGCGCAATCTGCCAAGAAGCCCAATTAAAGCCGCTGCAGGTTGGAGGTAGAACTGTAGCGGATATACACACCTTCATCGCAATCGTGCACGATCTGCTTGCATATACATGTACAGGAGAAAAACAGGTAGAGGAGATCCGACGCCCTGTACGTTCAACTCTGTCGGAGATGGATCTGACTGGTCACCGTTATAGAGTACTTGTCCCTGTACACCTTCATGGAAAAGCCTGATAATCGTGAAGATCTCTGGTGCACAGCCACACTTTTCTAGTACGGACCAGAAGGTCTCCCTGCCTAGTGCCAAAGGCCTTGATAGTCATATTGTAGGGAAAAGCGCAGTTTCTTAAGGCGTTTATTGATCCAGACAGGTAGAAGGGAAGGATTTTATCAGACTGGTTCTAACAGCAAGTCCCACTCCGTGCATTCTGTTTGCTGTCTCAGACTTCCCTCACCCACCTCCAGCCTTCAGGAGGAACAGGCCATTGCTGTTCTGGTTTCCCACACCATGGGGTATAACTACACTCTTAACTCACAAAAAAGGTCTTGCCATCTATAGCCTTCCTCAGCATTTCTTCATCAGCAACCATCATAATTTTCACCCAGTTCAGCGACATTGATCATTTTACGGGCTAGATTTTATCTCTTGCCTTGCAGTATATTGTCCATGTCCAACAAGATGTGGACATTTGTGGACATTTGAGGGACGATCTATCAACAACAGTAAGCTGACCGGACGATGCAGGGCATGCATTGATTGGGGTACCTTTTCTAAACCCCTCCCCTTTGTGGATGTAGGAAATGCTGTCCTGAAAGGCTGCCCAGTCACCCTGGATGCTGCCGAACTTGCCCCAAGGTAGTAGATAAGCAGCCACTGGTCCTAAGGTCGCCTGCATGCAGGTTCGTGGCTACGACTGCCAGCCATCTTCAACTGTCGCTTGACAACGTCCCCATTGCCACTGGACTTTTTGCAGATGGCGATTGCACAAGTTTTTAAAGCGGTAGAGCTGTTGCACAGGGGCAATCCCCCTCTCTCGGAGTCAGAAGCCAGGTTTCTGTGGTAAAGAAAATCGCCATGTCTGGAAACTTTCTTGGCTGCAGTGGATACCCGAAAATCTTAGGTGCTTTGTCATGCCCTACACTGGGCGGTCTGGTTGGCGTAGTGATTCTTTCCACGCATTTCACCTCTGGCATTCCGGCATGTACATGTATGTGAATTGGGTTTGCAGTCCCCAACAGATTTCTCTTGGGTTTTCCTCCCACTTCTAAAACTGCATCTCCTTCTTCATTATCTCAAGTTGATAATAAAGTTGATAGCATAAAGGGCCTTAGTTGCCAAAGATGTTATATAAAATTAGCAACAGGGCTATTTCACAATAAGTGGTCATTTGAGTAAATTACAGTATAACCCATCCTGGATAACTTTATCAGTGCAAATACATGTTATGAGTGATTTTATATGATGGGTAATATGAAGGACAAGCTACAGAACTATTTTTACATAATTCTACGAGTTATTCGTTTTGAATTTCTTTATTTACATGCACTTTTAACACCATTTTGGAGTCTCATTTCAAGTTTTACATTAGTTTTAAGTGGAATCATTTGTTGATGATGTATTATTGTGGTGAATTTGGTGATCAATCATGGATATATAGTGTTCAGCAATATTGTGAAACTTTGGTTGGTGTAATTTGGTCGAAATTTTTTAATTTTATCAACATTTCAAAATAAAGTGGATTTCCCGTTAAATAAAATATGGTAATGTCCTCTCCAGGACAAGGTATTCATGACAATGGAATAGTTTGGAAATATGTACTCACAAGTATGTTTGTATCATCTACAGGACACATTTGATGGAGTAAATATGACAATTTGATCGTGGGAGAGATTTGAGTAAATATTATCAAGATCATATTCAGGGTTGTGGAAAATCCGATAAAAATTTGTCCTCTCCAGGACAGCAGTTAATTGTAATATAACATGTCAACCATGATTGAAATATTTTATGTTATGTTTGTAAAATTAACAGTACCATTCCTTCTAACAGGACATTGCATGGCATTACCATTTCAACATTTAGTCTGGCCATTATATTGTGATATTCTGTGTTTAACAAAATGTCCTCTCCAGACAACCAATTACAAATCATTATTTCATTGGAAAAAATAAACATGTTAATCATAATGCCACGCTCTGATATTTTAGGAATTATTAGTATACATCCTGAAGTTTTTTAAGATCAACAGAGTTTTTGTGAGTTGGACAAGTTTGAAATTTGACCCCCATTTGCCAGTGAGACTGAAAGTGTACACTTATTGTGAAATAGCCCAACAATGCCTTACACACTCAACAGTGCACTGTTGCATCCTCTTCTTAGATGCTAAATCTTTAAACAGCTAGAATCCCCCTCGACGAAAATCCAGCATTTCGGCTTTTTTCGATAGTCCAAACATCCCTCTTGCCGACGTGGATTTTTATTATTTTTTAATTGTCGATTTTAAGTGGATAAATTGCAAGCAAAAGTGCGCTTTTCGAAAATGAGATTTTCGCGATTTCTGAAACGCTCATTAGGTATTCATGATATGCGCGTGACCCCGTGACGCAATCCTGAGAAAGAGAAGTCAACACGATAGTTAGCTCCATACGTTTACACGCAAAAAACTTAGAAAACCGTCTCTTTTAGATGGTGTTTTTTGAAGAATTTTGTTGTTCCAAAAAGCCAGAGATATGCCCAGTAGCTGCGTGGTTGCATGTTTTACCAGACACTATGAAAAAAAAAGAGCAGAAAGATTTTCTTTTCTATTACTAAGAGAGAGAAAAATGAGTCGCTCATTCTATAACTTGTACGGCCGATGTCCAAACACGTGGAAACTACGCCGTACACAGACCGTACACAGACCGCTGTGAATGCCATTCGTTCCGTGACAAAACCACCAGTCGCAATGCACCAGTATTTACTTCAAAAGAGAGCACTGTGAGCCACAATTTCATCGTTTTTTCACAAAACAGGTAATAGTAGATTGCTGTCATATTACATGAAGTGTTTTTCACGTTTGTATTTTGAATTACAAGGACAAAATAGGCATGATAAACATTCACTTCGTGTATTTTCCATTCAATACTGCACAGACCGTTTTGTATGTTTCTCAGGATGACGTCAACACCCTGTTGATAAACAAGCCGAGTGACCTCGAGCGTTTCAGAATTTGGGTGAAGAGGGGCGGAACTGCTTTACGTTTTAAGCAAAAGTCTGTCGATTTGTTGTGAAAAACAAGTTGTGATGGTGTTGTAGACACATACACCTCCATGATAAACAGAAAAACTAAAAAAAATGTGGAAGGGGGATTCTAGCTGTTTAAGATTTTGCCGCCTGATCGATGAGCAACTGTGATGATGAGCAAGTCGAGGGTTTTACACCCATCAACTACCCTTATTTGAATTAGCCGGCCAGTCGAAGCTGTTACGCAGGTTGTGGTTGCCGCTGCATGCTAACAGCTTCTTAGAGCCACAAGTGAAAGCTGAACGTCTAGCGGGGACCAAAGTGGACTAATTACCTCGACGAGCACGACATGTTCCTCTGCCAGAGTTATTCCCCCTCCATGACACCCCATACACCCAGCCTCTGCTATACGGCAACACTTACTGGATAATAGAGAATGTAAGAAGGCTCAAAGCATGATGTATCTGCGCTTGCTGAAGCCTCTATACATTCACTTCACGAAACTTGTTTGTGTCGTCCGAAAGAATTTGTGCGCACATTAATCTGTGTACACAGGGGTTTATGGGGTACTTGCATTGTTGTCCTATTTTCCCTTTTCTTTAGAATTCCTCTGTGGGGTACCACTGTTCCTTTTGAATTTCTTTATGGGGTACCATTGTTCCATTGTGTTTGGTACCCCACAAGTGTGTCCGTGTTAGACCACTCTATAGCTGGCGCACGCACTGTATTGTGTTTCTAGCTACAGGCCAATCAACGCTCAGCAACTTATTACCACGTGATTCCAACTTTTAGCATTGATAATACATTTGACGACTGCTATCTATCGCATTACTTGCTTAATTGCTTGATAAGTACAAGTCGAAAGGTGCTTTTAAATTATATGTCTTTGTCATTACTTAATTCTACCTTTTAATTTATTTTAAAGTTGCACTGCCCGTGTTTGGGCCGATTTGGGCGTCAAATTTGTTTTTTAAAGTTAAATAGGTATTTTTCAGCTTTCATTTGGTACCAAGAACGTAAAAATCCGTCAAGGATTAATGCCAGTCGATTAAAAACAAGAAATGATTAAAAGGCTGGCAGGTCAATTAATCGACAGGGTTATGACGTAAATGTACATGTGCGCGTACATGTGTACATTGTACACATACTATGTACATATGAGCGTACGCGCACATGTACAACATGTGAAACACGTTTCAAGAAAAAGGCTTGTATCTCCAATTCCCGACGTCGGAAATTAAAGTTTTTGATATTTTTCGTTACAGAGACACGTAAGCTTTCTAAATTCGTTCGCTTGTGTAAATTAATTGTTTTAATCCTTTCACCGAAACACGGGCAATGCAACTTTAATATGCAAAAGTGCCTTTAAAAGAAAAACAAACAAATATTTATTTTCAATATGATGCTCTTCTTATTAAAAAACAAAATCAAATTTGCCATACTTGTACCTTGTGTGGATTAGTCTATTTTTCTAGAGGCTATGCATTTGCTAAAACAGTCTGAAAGATAGAGGCAATTGCAGAATATCTCGCAACTAAAAAAAAAATCTTATTAGTGCGCATGCTTCGTTGTTCGTCGAGTGGTTCTTGGACCGTAATTCACTTTATAAAATAATCCTCCAAAGCCACGAATTGCGGGGTATCCCGCAATTCTGCTGAAAACAATATTGCCGGAGGCAGGAGAAGACTTGCCTATTCAAATCCAGTAATTTCACTCCCAGTGTGGATACATATGTGTATACAATGCCATGGCAGAATGAAAAGTCTGCGGGGTTCAACGTAATGTCGGCATAGTCGCTGGGTCATTGTTCATCAATAGCCCCACCAATAGGATGGCGGTGTCACGGACCTGCAGCCGATTTCACGAAAAATTGCGTAGCTTGCGCAACTTTTGAAAATGCCATAAGCCCCATAGGCTTGCGTGTAATTATCCACGGAATGTTGCGCAGCTTGCGCAATAAAAGGTGGCGCAAGGGGGCTTAATTTACGCAGTGCGCAAGGATTCGTGAAATCGGCTGCTGGCGACTATGCCGACATTTAGTAGTCCGACCCATCGATGTATATACAATGGATGAAGTATGCAAGAGCAGTTGGTTATACGAGAATTGAAGCCATGCGATTGCTTGCATGCCACTTAACACATGTATACCATGACGTAGACTAGTGAAGACAGTATGACCAGTCTAGGCAATGCATTGTATTAGGTGGTGTACAATGGCGGACGGTGGCTTCAATTTTAGACATCCTTGCTTCATTCAGTGTGTACATATCGATGGTCCGACTGCTTCTGATGACGATCACCGACGCTGTGCTCTCTTCAAGACTCCGACACTAGTCTGAATGCCTCTGGTGCTCATGAGGTTGTCATGCACTCAGAGACGTCGTTTCCGAGAGCTTGTGAGCGTCAGAGGCATTCGGACTACTCCAAAACACAGGGGCGTAGCTAGACCATTTTGATGGGGAGGTGGGGGGGGGTGTGGGCGGGGGGAGGGTTGGGGGAGGTGGCTTGCTGGTGAACGGATGAGCGCCCTCGCGGGACAACTAGTGCCGACTTAATATAGATATTACCAGCGCCGTAATAGCGTTGCCGATATAGCCGTGCCTTTATGATTCTATATTTTAAAAAATGTTTTCCGACAGCACTATGGATTTGCCGACTGTACCACGAATTTGCCGAATAAAATAAATATTGGGGACGGGGGAGGGTGGAGGGGGGTGTCACAAGCCACCCACACCCCGTCGTTCTGAGTAAGTTCTGTCGTTTGGTGGTGTAACGTAAACGGGTGTCGGAGAAAATCGAAAATAAAAGCACAAAATGGCGCCGCGAAAAATGATCACGCGAGATCTTGAAACAAGCATGGGCTGCGGTACAAAGTACGCAAACATTGCCAACGTTTGCAACGTTCGCCAACAACAGGTACCCGGCAGCGTAGTTTTGTTTTACACTGAAGCCTGGGGAAAACAAGGGGTTCTTGTGTCTTTTTGCGTTTCAAAGTAAAAGAAATAAGTTTCAGTTGTTCTGAAGAGATAACCTTATAAAAATAGGTTTTCAGTCAAAATCTTGTGAGATAATATATTGCAATTGACTGGTGTTCTGCTATTCTTACTAAAAACACAAGTCGACATACAATTTGGACTATTAACCCATTTATATAAAGCAAATACATTTTGGATTAAGCAATTTTTTTTTGCTAAACAGCTTTATGAAATTGGCACCCGTTTACGAGCGTATATTGGAAATTTGTACACAGGGTTTTTAGAAAGGCACGTTGTCACACTATTTGTAACCATTTTGGGGCCTAAGTTATCTCTTCATAACTTATTTATTTTATTTTGAAACTCGACAAAGGTATTTCCTCGAAAATAGGTATGTGTTGCCAAAATGCCCCTTTACTGTGGAAAGACGTACCCATAAATGAGACCGAGTGACTTTACCTAACGCCCCTATACCTCAACACACTCTTCGCTTTTGTTAACGTAAGACTGCGCCTCTAAAGCCTGAAAAGAAACACCTTGGATGCTTTACACACAATAGGGGCACAATGGAAGGGGAGTCACTCTGTCTCATATATTGCACATGTCCTTACAATTACTTGAATATTTGAGACACAATGGGGAAACAATGCATTGGCATTGGGTGCCCTCTGCCGCATACTGTGTACCAAATGTTTCCCTTTTAATGAAACATACACCCAGAACACTTTTAAAATTCCTTGGTTCACAATGCATAATGGAATACCATCCGTCACACACCATGCACCGAATATTTTCCCATTCACCGAATACACTTTTTTCCCATTCGTAAAAACGGCTTGTTGGAATGACGCGCATAATGGCATTTCACGTACCTCTTCCTCTGTCTTCCTGGCCGGAGTGCTTATAAGGGCTCCACCGTGCGGTTCTCAATCACTTTCCGAAGTCTTGAGTTACGAGCAAGAACTGTCCGCCGTTCTACGTGAACCACTACAGGTAGGTACTGCTACGGCACGTGTTTGTTGTATATTTATGGAATCGTGCATACAATGTAGGTCCGGTATTTTATCCACAGCAATTATTTCTCGTTCACAGAAACAAGATGGCAATTTTCACAACCGCGGTGTTGATCTTCCTGGCAGCCGGCTTCATTGGTGCCCAGACGGATGACACGTTGAACAGCGTCGTTAGACGGGTGCTTGATGAGCTTCGTGAGACCACCGAGTGGCAGGTATAGGAATTAAGACTTCGAATGTTTAATTCCATTGATGCATTACTTATTTACATGTGCGATTTTTACGGGAACCGGGTTTGCAGAGCCGGCCGTGGGAAGCCATGACATTAAAATATATTCTTGTCCTTTTCAGACGGAACTAGCTTACAGGTACTTGGCCAGACTCGAAGACGTGGCGATGGATAAGTTAACGGGCGAGCGCAAAATCGACCGGGCCATCTTCATCGATGTCTCCACCGGCAAGCCCATAACTCGACCGGACATCACCTACGGCCTCGAACTCACTGGACCAGAAATGGCCGCCATCGCTACTGCCTTCAAGGGCAACGGCTTCGAATCGATGCAAGCCAACGGGCTGATGGCCGAAGGGGTCCCATACACGTTTGTTGTAATTGAACATGGAGTTGCCAGCGCAATTCAGAAGGACCTAAACGGGGCTCTGACCATGATGAAGACGGCTATAGGAGTTATCGTTGCTCATTCGCCTAAAGGAGCCATGATCACTGCCATCCGCGCGGTCCGAACCATTCACGACGAGATCGCACAAGACGCGGCCAAGCCAAAACTGCCATGGACTCAATAGTGAACAGAAAAATACCAGACTAAAGCGGTCTTTCAACTGTGCGATTTTTGACATGAAATTCCAACGATTTGGTACGATTGTGTATAGAGTTATTGACGGTCTCTGTTAATCTTAACTAATCGTTGGAATGTCATGTCATCCAATCAGTGTGAGGGCCGCTTAAGCCTTCTGTGATTCGCACTTTAAAAGCATTCCAATCGACACCTTTCCCTGGTCTTGAGAAAATGGCTATTTTGTGGACAGAAAATTGGAAGTTCGGAATTATTAGGGAAGTGTAAATTTGTGTTTTGATCAGAAGATAAAGCTACACTTTGATTCGAAATTAAACTTCAGGGAAACGGTGTCCGCTTCATCCATGTAGACATTAGATTCCGTTTATATCTTTTTCGAGGTAACGGTGGATAAAGTTGAAATAAAGTGAAAAGCTCGAATATTTTGCGAAATGTTCTTTAATGTACTCGTTGTTCACTGGTTTCAACTATATGTATGACGTTAATTTGCTTATATCGTACTTACCAAATGCAATGCCAACCGCCCGGTTCAGTACCGTGCGACTATTTTGGGAGCGTTTTGAAACGCTTGGTGGCAGCAGACAACCGGTCCTTTCCCATTGTCTACGTCATATTGAGAATGCGCACTTTAGCTCAAACGTGACGTAACAATCGAAAAGGACTGGGTTGTTTGTTGCCACCAAGCGTTTTAAGCCTCCCACTGAAATGAACACAGCAAAGGGTGATGACGTAATGTTAGAGAAAAGGTCACTTCTTTCTGAAATGAAAACAAATTTGAGTTTGCCCCTTTTTCTGCAACACTTTGATCTTTTGATTCGTGTATAAAAACAGCTGGTTGATAATTTTCACTTCACTAAACCTTTAAGCATTACGTCGTGCACTTATTTTGAGGAGCGCATCACCGTTTATTTTCAAAGCGCGCTATATGGCATGAGTGTACAACCATTTGAAAGGGGTTATTCTATATTTGACCAATAAAATATTACACATGCCCATTTTAATATACGTGCAGGCTAGCATCAAAAAGAAAATTCAAACCTTGTCTGCATCACCCAGTGAGCTCCATATTGTAGTTTTAATCTGCTGTTGTAATCCCGTAACTACAGCCTTTTATTATCGCGTTACGGTTACCGTAACTATAGCGATTGCATAGTTTCAAATCCGTGGCATCACCATAAATACACAAGCAGCGGCTCGCGTTCACGCGGAGCCAACTCAAATTCTCGAAACACTGACGAATCTTACCCGACGATTAACGATAACGTCCAGACATGCATTCGGGTAAGTTCGAAAACCTTCGGAAAAAGGAGGAATTCCTCCTGTTTCAATATGGCGGACAAACATGTATACTAACGGTTGCCGGACCTATAGTTGCATCTTAAAGGAAATAGTTGTGGCGGTAAGAGTTTGAAAGAGCGGTCCCTCCAACCATAACACTCTATGAAAAACTTTCACAGAGTTTTGATCAGCCACCACGAGATCACCACGAGGAGAGAACGTCACGCCGAATGGATAAAATAATCCCTCAGCTATGCACTGTACATGTACTCCTTGTGCAGTGTAATGATGCAGTTCACTCTTTCCGGCCGTGTCATCAGTGGCATGATCAACTGTCACATAAATATCACCCGCCTCGTCGCAGCACACACCGTTAGGCCTCACTAACTTGCCGTTTGTTTTAGTACTAATGCTGAAAAACTCATGACCCAAAAAATCTAGACAGAGTAACTTGCTCGCACCGTAACTAGATATGATTAAATGGTCGTCATGTTGGAAGGCAATGTCTAATGGATATTGAAGTGGGCTAGTAGAAATGATTGAAATCAACGACCCATTGAGCTTTGTCACATATACAACGTTTCTTTCTTGGTCTGCCACAGCTACGCGATTTTGCTTATCCGTGGCAATACAAGTAAGTTCACTTTCTCGCGGTTCCCCAGATTCATCTTGTGCCGGTCTGAACTGACGAATCAACTGCTGACCAGTGTTGAACACTTTAACCAAATCGCCATCTGTGACCAACATAAAATCGTCTCGTGTCACTGCTACGCTGTGTGGAGCCTGCAAGCCACCTGCTGGATTAAAGGAAGTCTTGAAGTGTCCATCAGACGTAAGAACAGAGACTGTTGCCGCGTCTCTGTTCATTACGACAATGTCACCGTTTTTTAAGGTGTCAATACTATGTGCTCTAAATAACTTGTCTTTTGTTCCATCGCCCATGCAATCATTCTTCAACAGCCACTTTTCCTCGTAAAGTATTTTCCCCAGATCTGTATCGGAAACTGCATCTTGACACTTGAACCCAATGAATGACTTCTTGTGGTCACCTTGTTCAAACAAAAGTTCCTCTTGAAATTCCAGGTTGTGCATCACCTTGGGCCTAAGATCCAACATCTCAAAGTCGTCAGCACGTTCCATCAGGTCACTCACAGCGGTCAAAATGTTCTTGGCTCTCCCCATATTGTCACGATTACTATTGAACACTTTTTCATACTCTTTATCTCTGTCCTTACCGATTTTGGTGATCTGGTCTCTGAGAAGCCAAGCCTTGGTTTGAATTTTGGCGATTTCCTCTTTCTCCTTAGCAGAAACATCATGGCATGCCTTGGTCACCATCAGCTTCAATCTCTTCCGTGAGTGGGATATGGATTCTTGCGAGGCTTGGAATTCATCCTCGCTCTTCTTAAACTTCTTCAAGACATCATCAACATCTTTACGATAAGATCGAATAGCATCGACAATGCTACTTAATGTGTGTTCCGCCACTGTACGATGGCCAATCACTCCACACATTGAACAGATCAGTATCTTGCAAGTCTCGCAGTAAAGAGAGAGATTGTGGTCAGGGTGCTGTGTGCATTTTCGGGAATGAGGATCATTAGCTGTGACGTTCTGGCTTGGACTGAGATTTGACACAATTCGGTGCTTCTTGGTGTACCTTGAACGCTCGTGAGCGGCCTGGCATTGTCGGCAGATGTTCGCATTGCAGTCCAGGCATCTGGAGACGGCCTCCAAACCGTCTTCACACTCTTCACAAATGAGATCAGAAGCCGAGGTTTCCCCAAGTAACTTCTCCCGTTTGTTGACGTCATCGACAAGCGAGCTCAGGAAGAAACAGTTCTTGAGATTCTCAAGGCGCGAGTCTGGAATCTCCGTGGCCTTCCTACAGACTGGGCAGATGATCTTATCAGCATCAGGTTGATACTTGCTGACCATGTCTTCCAAGCAATTCCGACAAAAACTGTGTAGACAGTCAAGTATTTTCGGATCTTGGAAACGGCGCAAGCAGATTGGGCATTCCAGATGTTTCTGGCTGATCTCACATTTTACTGTAGATTCGGCCATCGCACTTTTTGTTAAAAATGTGCCTGGGGAAAAATAAAATATCATAACTTGCATAACTTGCATTAATGTGGGTGACGACATCAAGGATCTAATGACTGTATTGACATTAAGCTTAGGATTTATCACTTCAATCTCATGTACTTTTTTTGTTTTTTGTTTTGAGTTGTTTTGTTTTGTTTTGTTTTTATTTTTAGAATTATGATTTAAATATAGTATGCATGCCAGTATTTATTTTATTTACAAGTATTATAATTTTCAATAATTGCTTAATTTTGTAAATATTTTTATTAAATGTATTTATCCTAAATGTATTATCCAATTAGTTTGGAGAGCCCCTCGATAGAAACTTGTTTCTTTTGGGTAATCCTGCAGGAGCTATTTGGGTATTGTTTTTTTGTTATGTTTCCTTCTCAGTGTTTATTTGTATGTATGTAATATGTGCGTGTAATTTATTTTTCTGTGATTTATATATCCCGGAAAATGAAATAAATAAAAATAAATAAACTCACACAGTTAAATTTGTCAAGTCTTGTTTACATGATGTGAAATTTTTGTTTAAATCCGTTGGAAAATGACAAGGTTATTCAAGATTAAAGTTAGGACAGTTTTTTTTAGTACAATCAAACCGTGTTGTTTGTGCGAAAAAGGAAAACTTGCTGTGGCATCCTGTGGAATGTTTTACATGTAATTGGCTGTTCCGATTCGGGTCGGAACAGCCTTTGTTTTCGTTACGATTTTTATTCCTTTTTTTTTTTTTTTTTTTTTTTTTTTTATTCTTTTACTTCTTCCACTTTTTTTAGACGCTATTTCGGACACTTGCACATTGATGATTGACTTCAAACTTCACATGGACATTGGTCACTATGTGAAGTTGTGCACAGTACTAATGACGTCATGATGACGTCATCACGTGTCAGATTAAAGGGGTATGAAGTTTAATAAATTAAATATTCAAAAATCAATATAAAATCAACCGTTTGACATACGAACTTGATTCCTTCGCCATATATGATGACTAACCAATGTCTTTAAGATGCGCACACGCCTTGACCTTTGACCTTGTTTCCTATTGGTCAAACAGATTTTGCCTTGTCATTTGAAAGTGGTACAAGATATTTGGACGGGGTCAATTGTGTTACACTTCGACTAGGGTGGGGTATCCAAAAAATATGGTGGCGACCTTTGACCTTGCTCAATGTGTTAGATTAAAGGGATATTTGATAAAATTAAATGTTCAAAAATCAATAACAAATCAACCGTTTGAGCTATGATCTTCATTCCTGCGCCATATACGATCACTAATAAATGTCTTTAAATGATGACGTCAGGACGACGTCATCACATGTCAGATTAAAGGGGCATGGAAACAGATAAATGAAATATAAAAAATCTATAAAAAATCAACCGTTTGAGCTACGATCTTGATTCCTGCGCCAAATATGATCACTAACAAAGGTCTTTCACTAATGACGTCATAATGATGTCATCACGTGTCAGATTAAAGGGGCATCAAATAAAATAAATGGGATATAAAAAATCCGTAAGAAATCAACCATTTTAGCTACTATCTTGATTCCTGCGCCATATACAATAACTAACAAAGGTCTTTAACTGATTACGTTATGATGACGTCATCACGTGTCAGATTAAAGGGGCATGATGTTTAATAAATTAAATATTCAAAAATCAATACAAAATCAACCGTTTGACCTACGATCTTGATTCCCTCGCCATATACGATGACTAACAAAAGTCTTTAAGATGCGCACACCCCTTGACCTTTGACCTCGTTTCCTATTGGTCTAACAGATTTTGCCTTTCCATTTGAAAGTGGTACAAGATATCTGCATGTGGTCAACTGTATTACACTTGGACCTAGGGTGGTGTATCCAAAAAATATGGTCGTGACCTTTGACCTCGTTTCCTATTGGTCTAACAGATTTTGCCTTGCCATTTGAAAGTGGTACAAGATATCTGCATGTGGTCAACTGTATTACACTTGGACCTAGGGTGGTGTATCCAAAACATATGGTCGTGACCTTTGACCTCGTTTCCTATTGGTCTAACAGATTTTGCCTTTCCATTTGAAAGTGGTACAAGATATCTGCATGTGGTCAACTGTATTACACTTCGACCTAGGGTGGTGTATCCAAAACAAATGGCCGTGACCTTTGACCTTCCCTACATGTCAGATTAAAGGGGCATGTAATAATATTCAATATTTAACAATCGATAAAAACTCAACCGTTTGACCTACGATCGTGATTTCTTCATATACGATCACTAACAAAGGTCATCCCGAACACATATATGTTTATAAAAAGGAGGGGAACAGCCATGTGTTCGTTGTCAAGAACGAACACAGGTCTAGTTTAATATTATTGTACCCCTCCCTTTGATGTTTTGCTATACACGAATCCGGTAACTAAGGACGCCTTCCCTGGGCGTCCGCCATAACTAGGGGCTCCATCCACTGCCATGAAGTGTGCGTTCTGTGACGGTTGTTAAAATTGAACATGCACAACACGCCCCCTTTGTACGCACAGGCTTCACAATCGAATCTTTCAATATAAAAGAAGACGCAAATTGTCAAAGCGACAACATAATGTAACGTACAGTTCATGGCACTGGATGGCTCCCAGTTATGGCGGACGTACAGAGAACTGGGCCCATGTGCATAAAAGGCTACTAGTTTAGCTGCCAACTAGTGCTTAGTAAGATTATAAATTCCCTAGTTTATACCTACGGAGTTGGCAACTAATTTGTGTTGCATAAAACCTCACTAGTCACATTGCTTACTAGTTGCATACTAGGACAATTTGGTTTGTAATTGATTTGGGTGCTATGGCCTTGGAGAGGAGGTGATTATGTCAGATACAATAGGCTTGTAGAC
The DNA here is from genome assembly GCA_037783545.1 of Henricia sp. BOLD:AAB3569. Lineage (NCBI taxonomy): Eukaryota > Metazoa > Echinodermata > Asteroidea > Spinulosida > Echinasteridae > Henricia > Henricia sp. BOLD:AAB3569. The sequence goes on along the minus strand of JBBELK010000266.1, from coordinate 825,296 downwards.
AAGTTTATTGTGTTTGAGCTTTGAACCACATTCCAACTGAGCATAACTCATTTCTAAGGGTCTTTGTAACATTGCATTACTGCCCAGTACTTACAAGTAATCCGTCATTGTGAAGCAAAGCTTAGGCACAAAGTTGTTTAGCTCCATGATTCTACGAGCCATGTTGTCCAAAGGCAGACTGATTAGTTGTCATCTAGTGACTTAGAGGTACCCCAAATCAACTCTAACTTTTGCCAGAATTTTAGAATGTTACTATATCTAGTTGGGTTTTATGCATCACAATTAGTAATCAACTAGGCTTAGTAAGCAACTTAAGTCCATTTTAGTTGCCAACTAGGCCTAGTAGCCTTTTATGCACATGGGCCCAGGCCCCCGGCTGTCGGACTTGGCGTATAAGGCACAATTGTTAGTATGAATATTATAATTATATGATGAATAAAACAGTTTTAATTCGCCGACAAAGTAGTGACGTCATTTCGATGGGTCACAGCTATTACTGGATCAAACCCAGTCTTTATTTGCGCGCCATTTATTAACCTATTGTTTCCCCCACCCCCCTCCCCCTGCATATACTCCACCCCTCAGGTGGGGATTTGGTCAGTTTCTCGTGCCTTAAGGCGGATACACACTATCGCGGAAAAATCACACTTTCGCGCTGCGCTCACCGCATTACATGAGCTCCCAATCGCCGATTATTCCAAAATAGAAAATTCCACTCTGGTAACTTGGGGCTTCTCTGATACCTCATTGGCTGCGCGTTGGATGGAAAGGTCAGCGCACCAAATCAACAGATTTGAACTTTGACCCAGCTCAAAACTTTTGCGCGTCGCGATAGGCCGCGCACAAGCGGCAAACCAGTTTGTGTACAAACCAATGGAACAGTGTTATTTTTCCGCGATAGTGTGAATCCGCCTTTAGGGACGGGATTTTGAAACATTAAAATCCTGAGTTTACCTGGGAGCAAGACGCGCATGTGGGTGGGTGGCGATCTTGTCACCAAGAGTTTGCACTTGAAAAGTGACAATTCCCACCTCAGAGGTGGTGTAGCTAAGCTTGGAGTGGGGTGGGTTTGATTATGACCATCGTTGCATTCAGTGAATGTTTGTTCCACTCTGTCTTCTTCGTGGAAAAATATCGTAATGAACAAACGCAAAATCCACAGCAAGCTATTTTTGTTAAAAAAGTTCGGAAATTTGACACTTCCAGGCTGATACATGAACATTCCAGTCACTTTCCTGCACCTATATATTCGCTGCGACTACTTACCGTAAAACTGAATACTCGTCGTTTAGCTATAAATTCTGTCGTTTAATGGCTTAACGTAGACGGGTGTCGGAGGAAGTCAAAAATAAATACACAAAATGGCGACGCGAAAAATGATTTCGAAACAAGTCTGGACTGCGGTCCAAAGTTCGCGAACATTGATAATGTTTGCAACGTGAGTGCCATCCTACCTGTTTAGATAGTTTACCGAGATAATTTATTAAAACATACAAATACTTGAAACGAACTTTTAAAATTCATGAAAGCGGAACTCCAACTGGGTGGTCGGTCCGAGGTCGCTCAGCGGGTTGAGAGGGCTGGGGATATTAGGGACCATTAGAAATGATACGCGTACGGGAAACGTATGCGGCTCGGGAAAATCGGGTGGTTGTATCACAATTTTGCGTGTTTATTCAAGAAATGAGCGCATGTGTACAGGAGCATATTGATGTTAAATTCTCATTACTTGTGTTGTTTCAGATTAATACCCACGCAAAATCGTGATACAACCACCCGATTTTTCCGAGCCGCATGTGTTTCCCGTACGCGTATAATTTCTAATGGTCCCTATTTTTTGTTTTGGGGGGAGGGAGGGGGGATGGGGAGGGGAGGGGAGGGGGAGGGGGGAGGGGGAGGGGGAGGGGAGGGGGAGGGGAGGGGGAGGGGAAGGGGAGGGAAGGGGGAGGAGAGGGGGAGGGGGGTGCGGGGAGGGGGGGTGGGGGGTGCGGGGAGGGGAGGGGGAGGGGGTTGGTGCTGGTTGCCCTTTTTTACCCCACGTCGAATTGTTTTTCAAATTTGGCATGTTTCAGGCCTTTGTGTTCGACAACAGCACAGATCCGTCACTTGCAGGTATCATGACTAAAAAACAAAGAAATGAACTCCATGATTCTAGCGGGGGGATGGGGGTTGCGGGCGGGTTGGTGCGTCCGCACCAAAACAATGAAAAACTGTAAAAATATGTAAGATAGACAATATTTTATTAGTCATTTTACAGCAAGAGCAGCAACTTACACTACTAACGTAATTTACTGCGTGGTTTTAATGTGTAACACAAATAATGCAACTCTTTGTTTAAAACGTTCATCTTTGGTCACTTTATAAATATTTCTTTTGCATTGCTTTCAAAATAATTATTAATGCATAATTTACATATTTACAGCTCGTACAACGTGGTTATGTAGACGGGCATAGACAGGCTCATTAAAATACAGGAAGAAAATGACATACGACGAAGGGGAAGTAAATATAAGGACATTAAACCAGTCTAGCTTGTGTTGACATTTCCGATCTCGCACATGCGTATATTTGATTTTAGGGCAAACGGTCTCACGACACGGATCGCGGAGGGTCTAAATTTTGCCCCACGATTTCAACGAAACTAGACATCGGATCGATGCGTACTCTTCGGAATATTTGAACATTGGGACGAGTGCACCTATTGAGCAAATATCAGAGCCAAGGGACAAATTTCATTTGCGTGAGTTTGCCACAGATTTGCGGTTCGAAACGGTGCCGGAGGCGCAGGCCCGAGGATACGAGGTCATGTTCACGGGTCTACCTTTGCTCTGGAAGGGATGTAAAGCGGTTGGTCAAATGTAATGTTTTGTTTAGAGTCTCTGGCCGTCGGCGGCCAATGGCACCACCCACCTACACGCAGGGTTGTAGTCGAGTCCATCACAAGCCTCCACACGTCAATCACAAGCTATTCAAATGAACTTCAACAAAGGCATTCTTTTGTGTGTGATCATCCTTTGCTTCGTGTTACTGGACTTGTGTGGGACCTGTCACAGACCTGTGGTTTTATCGGCCATGCAGCCGATTTCACGAAACTTTACGCAATTGCGCTCGCACCGCGGTCAAAGTTCAACAAATTTGAACTTTGACCCAGCTTAAAACGTTTTGCGCGTCGCGATAGGCCGCGCACTAGTCTTGGCCCAAGACTACTCTAGTCGATATTGGTTTGTGTACGCGTTGGCCATATAGTGCGCCCTCTTGCAGCACTAACGGACCAGTCTTTGCTCACTAGAGTAGTCTTGGGAACTTCTCCCGGAAGTTCAGCATTGGGGGCGGTACCGTTTTATGTAAATAGCTGCAGAGGGTTTTATGATGGCACACAAGGGACATGGCATATCACAGATATCTTTGCAAATATTTGCAATGTCGCAATTATCTTCATTAACAAATGTATTTTGCGATGTAATACGCCTTTGCAAACATGTTTGTAAATATATTCGCAAACATTTGCCAAGAAACTTATGCCACCGAAAATATTAGCAACGATAAAACGGTCATGTTCGATGATTCTTGTAAGCCGCCTTATATTTCTCAAACCATTCGAAGCGCGTGCACGCCGTGTATTTTGGTCACGCTCTGCGGTCGACGCGCTGTATTTGGGTCGCTCGCTGCATTCCCACGATCTGCTGTATTTGGGTCACTCGCTGATTGGTTCCCTAGGAAAGCCTAGGCAAAAACAAAGAAAAAGTTAAACCTTCCCGGAGAAGTTCCCAAGACTACTCTAGTGAGCAAAGACTGGTCCGTTAGTGCTGCAAGAGGGCGCACTATATGACCAACGCGTACACAAACCAATATCGACTAGAGTAGTCTTGGGCCAAGACTAGCCGCGCACAAGCGGCAAACTTGGGCTGCTTTCGAGCGCGGCACCAGGTGCTCCATGGTGCTCCATGGTGCTCGCCCGAAAGCGTGTGTAAGCATGTGTGTGACGTAACGTTTCCACCACCTGGGAGCACCAGGGACGAGCGCTCGAAAGCAGCCCAGTTTGTGTACAAACCAATGGAACAGTGTGATTTTTCCGCGATAGTGTAAACGCCCCTTAAAGGAGCGTGACCAGAGTTTCTGGAAAACATTCGTGATTTCCAGTAAAAAATTGAACAAAACTATCGAGTCGGCTTTCAGTGGATAAACGTTGATACTGGAAAATTAGTTTACAAATAATCGGTGGATTTTCGACGATATCCTCGGAAATATGCGGCCTAGAAGCGCGGGAGTTTCAGTTTCGTAATCAGAAAAATATAACGGATGTTATGATATAAAAATCTCATGACCCATAAGGTAAGTCCCGGGGAGTTATGGGTTAAAAAAAGTGATCTGGTCACACTCCTTTAAGTCTTACGCCATAGCGCAATGTTTCGTGAAATCGGCTGCAGGACTTGTGATGGACTCGACTACAATATCCATAAAAAAGGAAGACATTTTGATGCATTTGTAAAAATGTCCTTTTCAAATTAACAAAATTGTTTAAAGAACTTTCTGTGCAATTTCTAAATCATTTTAGAATATTTTTTAAATGATTGACAAACAGTTAGACATGTCTTGGTATCATAGTCTTAAAAATATTCAAGAAAATTGTTTCACGATGTAAGGGGGGACTCCAAGGCATTTTTTTATGGAATGACCCATATCAATATTTAAGTGGAAGACACTTGTAAGCTTTATGCAATTTAGCCTACAGGCTAAAATTAAACGTTCAATAAACCCATGCATAAAAAAATAAATAATTTGTAGGGCAATTGCCCTCCGAATCCAATATATTTCCATATTTTAATGAGCTTGGCTATAAACAGAAATCTACCCTTTTGACATATAACTTTCCGAGCACCATAGGATCAACACTAAGCCCATTTTGTGAAAGCATACTTTGTGCTGGAATGGGGCTTAAAGGCCCATTGAATCATTTGCAATGGCTGACCCAATTTTGTTTTTCATGAGTCGACAAGAAAAACCTTACTCAAAGTGGAGTATTTAGAAACGAAAGAAAATTGCAATGCCCCGACTGGGATTCGAACCTAGGTCCTTGGCATCATGGCCAACTGAGCTATCTGGGCATCCCACCGGAGCATCACAACAATCTCGTGCTTGCCACTCTTACAAGATTATTGTGGTGCTCCGGCGGGATGCCCAGATAGCTCAGTTGGTAGAGCAGTTGGCCATGTAAGCCAAGGACCTGGGTTCGAATCCCAGTCGGGGCTCTGTAATTTTCTCACGTTTCCAAATTCATCTCCAATGCATAGTTCCGAGATTGCCCAATTAACCCTGCCCCCTTGGATATTGTTGCTATGCCTCACACGCTATCGTCAAAATGGCGACACACAACGCACAAAGCAATAGGACTTTTAACGGAAAGCACAGATTCATTGGAGAAAACTCGAAGGTATTCATGTTTCAGGGTCGACAGTTACCGTAGTACGCACTTAGTAAAAGGCCAGTGATACAGAGATGTCATATATTCATAAAAATTCGCTTTCCCACCTTCGAACAGCGAATCGCCCGGCCTTGAAACCAAAAATTCACCCGGAACACCGGGTACAACGATATGGGCAGAATATCGCGTGATGCTTGTTTGTGAGGCAATGTACTTTGACCTATGTGGGCGCTGTCTGCTTGCTCTGTTGTGATTGGTCAGCGGGTTCGGTTGATTGACAGGTCGGAACTATGCATTGTCAATCCTATCATATATATATATATACACCTTACTCAAAGTGTTGGTAACAAACACATGAATTTATTTAACATTTCTTCACGCTAGTTTACCAACATTCTTCCTTAGATATGTTACTCTTATTCCACGAATCTGTAAAAAAAAAATTTCTTGCAGATGATACATAGGGCCTTTAACTGTTGTTTGAGGTATTTTATGGTGAAATACAGCCTCAATTTAATAAAGAAAAACATATCCCACTAATTTGAGGCATTTACATCATGTTGAAACTTGTAACAAAACTACAGACCCTCCAAATCAGGCCTTAACATTAACCGAGTCGCCAAAGCCAATGGCTTAATGCCCTGCCGAGTTGGCCCCAATGCCCCTTCAAAATATACACCTTATGAGGTCAACGTGGCCAGCATGCCCTATCCCAGGCCTTGATATTAACCAAGACTACCAAGGTCAATAACCTCATGCCCTGCAGAGTTGGCCGTAATGCCCCTTCAAGATATGCACTTTCTGAAGCCAACATGCCCTATATCCCACACCTTGACATTAACCAAGGGCCAATGGCCTCATCCCCTGCCGAGTTGGCCCAATGCCCCTTCAAGAAATGCACTTTCTAAGGCCAACTTGGCCAACATGCCCTATCCCAGGCCTTGACATTAACCTAGGCCACCAAGGCTAATGGCCTCCTGCCCTGCTGAGTTGGCCCCAATGCCCCTTCAAAATATACACTTATGAGGCCAACTTGGCCAGCATGCCCTATCCCATGCCTTGACATTAACCTAGGCGGCCTCATGCCCTGCCGAGTTGGCCCTGTTGCCCCTTCTTTGTACTGATGTCAGAGGGCACATCACTACTTATACCACACACTTATTAGAAGAAACCCTAATCAAATGGCCTGCATTATTATTACCCCTGACCAAAGGGCTCCATTAAATCACTTCATACCATTTCAGCTCTCTGGAGAGTATACAGCCCCGGCTAACCAACAGCCAAAAACAAACCGCAAAAAAAACAAAAAAACAAAACCAGGAAATCTCTACGTCCTCGATCAAATTTGGCAGTTCAATGCTTGATCACTGTCCAATCTCGAAGGAAAGCTGGTTTCCGCAATTGGACGGCACAAAGAAGTTTCTATGAAGTTTCACTTGGCCTTGCTAATCAGCGATTTGACGAGGCCGTCTTCGTCCGGTATTTCGGAAACCGGTTCCCGCCAAAACGTGAACGAGCTATAGTCGTGGGGCGAAACGAACGCCATGGTCTTCTGGCGATGGATGGAAGGGAAGACATGTTCCACCAAACTTTGCATCTTGGGGTAGCTAAAAGGTAATTTTTTGAATGGAAAATTAAATCAGAAAACATGCCCATTCAGCGGTTAACCCTTCGGAGCAGGTTACTAAGAAAACACACACGGTTGATCCTAGGGACTGTTTTGAACAGTGGGTTTGTATTAAAGATAGTATACATGATTGGTAAACTGTTACAAATAGTTTTACCCCCTGTGTGATTGAAGATATGCATGATTAAAACCAACCTGAGCAAAAACCAGCTCCGTACTTCGTCTAACAGTTGAGAAAACAGTCAAAAAAGGGTTTACAGTAATTTCGCCCTGAACCACTTCGCCCTGAACCACGGCCTGTGCACAAGGTTGTTTTGGGGTACAGTAGTTTAAGTATGAAAGTCGTGCATACTTACGACGATTGGAATGTATGGCTGTGGTCGTGTTTTAAGGTCCCATGCGTGTTGATGGTAAATATTCTAGATACAGGGATGCCAACTGCTCTGTAGGCCCAAGTGTCCTGTTAACAGTGATAAACTTTAATTCATACATAGCTCAGACAGTTTAGCATCCCTATTTGTTGAGAGCATGTCACGTGGCTAGTCTTAAACGGACGATAAAGGCCCGGCCAGTTTTAAGCCTAGCGTACAACGACATTGCAACTGGAAGTAACTAGTGGCAACTGGTGTTTTCGGCAACTGGAAGCAACTGGGAGCAACTGATCAGTTGCTCAAAAAGGTTGATGTGCGCGAGTTGCTCATGTTCTACTTTCTGGCAACTAGTTGTACCCAGATGCAGTCAGTTGCGTAGTTGTACGCGCACTTGAAACGAGTTGCTGTCAGTTGCACGCGTGCATCTCATCACGTGTGCGCACATCGACAGCAACTGCAAGCAACAATTGCTTCCTGTTGCAAGGCCAATGTACTCTAGGCTTTCCCGAGTTGCTGTGTCGATGTGCGCGCTCTGGAAATGTAGTCATGGCTGGATGCTCCCAGTTGCTGCTAGTTGCCTAACTGATCAATTGCTGTCGATGAGCGCGCTACGCACACATCGACAGCGACTGATCAGTTGAGTTGCTTCCAGTTGCAATGTCGATGTATGCTAGGCATATAACACTTTTTAGCCTGCACTTTATTCAGTTTCAGCACGTATGGAACATGCGTATGCACACAAAAACCAAAAAAAGCAAATTTGATGCAGTGTAGTATACCCGGCCATGTGCGTACATGTGCAATGCACGCAACGCGTGCGATTGAACAAAAACAACTCGATGCATTGCACTTTAAACAACGCGCATCATGCAATTACGAAAATACTTTGCAAAATGGACAAACTGCAACATTTATTGTTGAAGAATTTAGAAGTACGGCTCGGGCTATTACAGGGTGTTCTTTTTAAGAACTTTTTTAGGCGCGAGGTCAAAATAGAAACGGTCTGTATACCGGTAAACGATTAGAGTTAATCCCTCTTCAAATCGTTTCTCTGTTGACAGAAAACCGTGTACCGGTTTGAAGGGAACCGTTTCCAACTTGCTGGGTTGGTCGATGATTGACAGGTTTACAACTAGCCGCCTGCATGAAGGGAACAAAAGGCTACTACTGGCCGACCACTTCAAAGGGAGCCGCCCGACCCTTCAGCCGGGCGCACCCCGGGGCATGAATGGGTTGTGGTTAAACACCCTTGTTCGGGCAATCACGTGATAAACAGTGGTGGCGAGTCAGCCAGGAGTAGTCACACAATGGCCCGTAATCCGATAAGCTCTCTATTGTTCAGCGAACGTGGGCCGGGTTGAACATTGCCAATTATCTATCGTCTGGCCAGACAAGTTGAATCGTTTGCTTGTTCACTGAAAACCGTGCAAAGGTGTATCGTTTATGTACTGTTTCCCGGTATACAGACCGTTTCTATTTTGACCTCGCGCCTTAATTAGGGATTAAAATTAGGTTTGGCCAATCTTAAACATACATTTAAAACCAGCTAGGGGTCCTGGGCACTGATAATGCCCGAGCCGCCAGGCGAGGTAAAGGTAGGTAAAGACAAAACAAACCCTAACTTAACAAAAACTTATTTCTATTCCTCAAGGAATAGACACCACGTAAACTTACATTGATCCTGTTACCAAACCCAGCGTAGAACGGGTTTGATGACGTGTTAGTAGCAGTATATGGGAAGAGTGACTGGATGTCTTTAAGACATCGTATCTTGAATTCCTCTGGCTTCTTAATTATCACTTCTCTGCAAATAAATAAATAAATAAAAATGTCGGACTCGTACAATAGAAAGGTTTCGCAAGTGTACAAATACGGTTATGAATACGGATTTGATAACGGTAACCGTTTACGTTGATGACCGCACACCGAACTGGGTTTCACACTATGTGCCTGTATGTGTACGTTTATGCTCTGCACTCTCATCTGTTTTCAGGTTTGTTTTCATGCGTTTACTTGGGCATGACTCATTTAACGGAAGATATATCAAAGATTAACAAAATGTATTATTCTGTCACATAATTTGGCTGCATAATTCAAACTACCGTTTATTTCCCAGACCTGCCAACCTTTGGAATCACGAAATTGTATTCTGAAACTCCAAAAGTTGTATTCTTCATAAGAAAACTGTATTTTTCAAAAATATGATCGATTGCATAACATAAAGTTTCCACTCTAATCAGGTCATAGTTCGCATTAAATGGCAGAATTTGTTTCAAAGAGCGATTAAACCTTTAAATCTCGGCAAAGTTTTGGTGCTTTGCGGTTTGAATGTGGTGCGTAATGTCATACGAACCACTGTGCGCGATGCTAAAATCCAAACCACACATCGAACATGATTTTCTCCTTTCTGCGATGGATGTATGAAGTCCCATTTCTCCGAGTATTCTGCTTTGTACGATTGCTTCCTGTTCTTTTTTTTGGAGGTCGAAGCCATATTTAAATATTCACTTCACGCTCAAGCAAGGATCACAAAATTATTGCCAGCAGCATGGACGGCACAGTCTGCGTATAGACCGCCATTCATCTATCCTAATGCATAGTGCTTCTGTATGCAATGCTACGATTGGCTAATACGCCCGGTCCTACAGCAGTATTGTACACCCCGTGCACCAATTACGGACATCCTAGCTTATGAGAGCGCGATGAAGTGTCAAGCCTCGTGACGTCATGTCCTGCATAGTCTTGACTCGCAGCCGTTTTTACTATCAAGCCTAGTTTACACCAGGATTGTTTAAGGCGTGTCAAGACGGTCAAAACCCGTATTTTTGTAGGGGGAAACGTACGGTCGTATTTTCAACAATTTCCCGTATGAAATACGGCCAAATCGTACCAGTTGGCATGTCCAATTTCCCGGTTATTACCTCAGTTGTGGTGTTACAATGTCATTGTGCACGCAGTCAGGAACACAACGACAAGCATATCACTACTATGGCGTGTACCTGTACGTACACACTGACAAGCCGGAGGCCGCACAGTCAAAATAGTGAGCTCTGATTGAATGTTATGCAAGATATGAATATTTATCACCACTGGTTTCGCATAAGTAATTGCGTCGGATTTCCAACGCAGATATAAAGAAACACGTAACACGCCATGTACAGAAAGAACAAGGCTGTGTTTGAGCTTCAGTTGGGGAGTTTGGTTTCTAGACCAAGATATTCCGGGAACCACGCTATTCGCTATTGGCCACTCCTCACCAAGAGTGGTCGCTGCATGCAACCACCAGAGGTGAGATTTGTCCGGTTTTTTTCAGATTTCCAGAATTTTACCGACGCATCTGGATTTCAGAGTTTTCTGTTTTTCATTGTGAAATCCCTGCTTTTTTGTTGTGTGCTCCGCGATCCACATTTTATTTTCCGCTTTTTTGCCCTTCCAGCAGGCCATATTTTTTTAACGAGCACCCTCAATTGATTCAGTAATTTTGCGTAGCAAACTTGTGCAAGTCTAGTCGCCACGCAAGTGCCATGACATACAGCGATGTACATATATGTACTGTGCCGCTCAGCGAGCAGACAGACTGCAACGAGTAGCGAAGCAGACGTGTACAATTGTAATCCCTAAGCAAGCGCCATCTTTGCCTACATTGTAAACTGGCAACGGTCGTGCGTTGCGTGTGGTGTGTGACGCGATGCGACAAGCAGTGGGCAATGGACCGATTTTACCCTTGGCGTTCGATCGATGTTGCCAAGATTCTTTTTAATATTATCCACATTTGTACAAAGTAAATATTTAAAACAAAACTGGTTCTTGTGATACCTGTTTAAAATATTTTTGACATTGCAATTTGCACGATGGTGGTGTTTAAAACGATCCCAAAAGCTGAAATCTTCGTTGTCTCTACGATGCCCCGCACCCTCCCCCAAGGAAGCCACGCCACTTTTCTCCAATCTCACCCCTGAACCGCGCCGGGTTGACCAGGATCGCCGGCACGGTAAGAGAAGCATACCGCCTTGGACAATGATAGGACATCACTGGCAATGTATGTCAGTCATCGACTCCCATGAGCTTTTGCAAATGCGCACAAGATTTATTTCTAAAAAACTGGCATCCATGATTTCGTTTTCCTTGACCACCCAACAATCTCACCTGTGGAACGCCCGAATCAGAGAGCTCGGATTTAGCAATAACGGGCCGTCGGGAAGAGCAAACTTGTCCTGGCAGATACTCTTGAGGAAGCCCTTGGTATGCCTGGCCTGACCGATTGCCCGGGACGATAGGTACAGAAAGACAAAACCATTGCGTTGGATTTGGGAGAAGAGCTGTGCCACACCACCGTGGGTCCAGTCTTTGCCGAGGACAGGAAGGATTTGGCCAAAGACGTCCGACCTGGGATGGGAAAACGAGTTCAACTGTAAGTTCATGAGTTTTAAATAGATTACATGATTGGAAAAGTTCTAAAAACAGTAACAACAGCATTACATAACTAAAGAATAATGTTGATAAACTGCCTTGTAGAAATTTCAGCTACATAGATGCAGTAATACTTCAGAAAACCTTAAAGATCATGCATGGTTTTTGTGTTGAATTAATGGTAAAAAGATTTTCTGCAGACAATTTTATTTTAAAAAAAAAGCGCCTTCAGTTTCTCCAAACAAAGGTACCATGGGGGGAAAAAATCATGTGGTGTTTGTTACCATTGCTATCAACACTTTTAGTCAGATTTTTCTTGTCAACTCGTGAAGTAAAAATTAGTGTCAGAGGTCTTGAGGGAGTATACCACTGTGCCTCATAGCTCAGCTGGTAGAGTATCTGCCCGGTGTGTCAGAGGTCTTGGGGGAAAACCTGGGGGTGTATACCACTGTGCCTTATAGCTCAGCTAGTAGAGTATCTGCCCAGTATGTCAGAGGTCTTGGGGGAAACCTGAGGGTGTATACCACTGTGCCTCATAGCTCAGCTGGTAGAGCATCTGCCCGGTGTGTAAGAGGTCTTGGGGGAAACCAGAGGGTGTATACCACTGTGCCTCATAGCTCAGCTGGTAGAGCATCTGCCCGGTGTGTCAGATGTCTTGGGGGAAACCTGAGGGTGTATACCACTGTGCCTTATAGCTCAGCTGGTAGAGCATCTGCCCGGTGTGTCAGAGGTCTTGGGGGAAACCTGAGGGTGTGTACCACTGTGCCTCATAGCTCAGCTGGTAGAGCATCTGCCCGGTGTGTCAGAGGTCTTGGGGGAAACCTGAGGGTGTATACCACTGTGCCTTATAGCTCAGCTGGTAGAGCATCTGCCCGGTGTGTCAGAGGTCTTGGGGGAAACCTGAGGGTGTGTACCACTGTGCCTCATAGCTCAGCTGGTAGAGCATCTGCCCAGTGTGCCAGAGGTCTTGGAGAAAACCCGAGGGTGTATACCACTGTGCCTCATAGCTCAGCTGGTAGAGCATCTGCCTGGTGTATCAGAGGTCTCAACCAGGGGAAAACCTGAGGGAGTATACCACTGTGCCTCATAGCTCAGCTGGTAGAGCATCTGCCCGGTGAGTCAGAGGTCTCGGGTTCGAATCCCGATAAAGGCCCTTACGATTTTTCTCTCATTCTAAGTTTGGTAATATCGGTCACCAAAATAAAATTTAAAAAACAACACTATTTTACCTCGTGATTGTTCCGTCAACATCTGAAACGATTATCTTGCTGTCGCGTTTCCACAGATAAATGGTAGATTCACACATCGTTGTGCCTTGGTATCTTGTTGTTACTGAGTATGTGATGACATTTGGACCTGGTTTCAGATTTAATTTGGCCTGTAAAAGAAAGAAAAAAATAAGTATAAAAGTCAGTCTTACGCCTGAAACCAAATTTTCTTTGCACACGTTTCAGATTGGTCACCAAAATGGTGTAACACCAACTTACACCAGGGCGTTCTTTTAGCCATCACATGATACAAGAGTCTGCCCTGGTGGCAGTCACCACCAGCCGACTCTGCAGCAGGGTCTCTGGTGTAAGGCTCGGTGTAATGACGTCACCTAGTAACCGCGAGTAGTAAAACACAGCAGACAGTTTGGAATCGTGACGAAAACCACAAATTTATGTGGTTTTTTTTGTTACTTAAACCGTTCAACAATGGAAGCACAATATATGCAACCATAATAATAATAATAATGATTAGATTTGTATAACGCACATATCCACCCTGCAGGGTGCTCAAGGCGCTGTTACCATTATTACCGCTGCCATCAGGGAATCACCAGAACCATTTCGCTTCAACTAAGTGGCTGCTGGTCAGGCGCACAACCCTATCAGCAGTTAGATTGTGGCATTCCCCTTAACAGCTTCCCATATATCGCTTGGGTTGACGAGGCAACTGGGATTAAGTGCCTTGCCCATGGACACAGACACGTTGGTCGAAGTGGGGCTCGAACCCCCAACATCTGATTGGGAGTCCCGCTTCATACCCACTAGACCACACGCGCTCCCTCAAGGAACAAAGAAACTGCCCCACGAAATGGCGGCTATTCGATACGGTTTAGAGGAGGTAATAGGGATGTAAACACATTTTACTTAATCAGTAGATTGTCTATAGGCATTGACGAAGTCTATTACGGTACCTTTAGGGCAACTAATTCTGCGAGGCGCCGGCTTCATTTTTCATCGTGAGTCAAACGATAACAGCGTTTATAAAGCCCTACCCGGCAACAACCTTTGACCTGTGTTCCTAGAATTCAAAGCGAAACCCTGTGTCGTTCATTTTGCGTCTTCCCCCGGTGTAAACCCCATGTTGCACGTTGTAAGCATCTCAAACGCCCATAAGACCACCACAAAGTAAACAGCAAACTCACTAGTTGATCCGACGATAGCCTGAGAGATTTCCTATAGACACTGCTCTGCAACACTGAAACACTCGATTCTTGCTCAGTCGCTTTCTCACTGGATTCTGTCTCGTCACTCCAGTACACGGTGTCTTCCCGTCTGTCAAATACAAAGGGCAGATACATGGAATCTGAATGTGTGTAATCCTATATACAAATTTTGAATATCTGCCAATAAGACTTTTAAAGCCCCAATACATCATTTGCAGTGACCCAAAATTTTACTTCACGAGTTGACAAGAAAAACCAGACTGAAAATGTTGATAGCAATGGTAACAAACACTACATCATGATTCTTGTCCATGTAAAATGATACCTTTGTTGCCAACTGAAGTCGCTTTTTTTTTAAAAATTGTTTGCAAATAATATATTTTTTAACATTAATTCAACACAAAAACCCTGCATGGATTTTCAAGATTTTCTGAAGTATTACTGCATCTCTACTAAAACGCAAAAGAAACTTACCACTTGTTTAAAATGTAATGAATTGTAACAGTTCAAAATAAAACAAACCAACAATTGCTAATTGAAACATTGGCATTTTATTGATGACATGTCAAGTTTTTGACCAAGATACACCATCTCATCAGTTTGTTCTACAGTAAAGAACGGAAGAGGGTGCAATGTCAGTCCCCTTTCAATAGCGTGTGTGGCCACCATTGATTTGGATACAGGCAGTGCATCGTCGGCGCATACTGCCTACCAGCCTTTGGATGAATTGCAATCGTGGCATGTTGCTTGAAATGCCCATTTTGCACTGGCCTTTTTAAAGCCAACATCAAGACATCACGTGCAGCTCATTACAATCATCCCATACCCCTTGGGTAATCACTGACAGTCAAAACAGCTGTTCAACAGCTGTGCCATGAAGTGACCATTGAAGGTTCAAGTGACCTTTAGACACCGTTTGGTCCGACAGTGAGGACACTATTGTCCACAAATAAGTTCACACATTACTACAAGCAGTGTTATTGTTGCTATTTAAAGGTTTAAAAGGTGGTAATTTTATTTTGCGTTTCAGTATATGTGGCTGAAATTTCTACAAGAAATCTGTTTTTAAATTGTCCTACCTCGGCTCTTCTATGTCGTGCGCTATTTCACCATTTGCTTCTCCGCCAGAATCGGCTCCCTGTCAGGAAAAAAATCTACAATTTACAATGTCTGGGGAAATCAAAAGATACAGGGGTAATTTTCTTGCCTTCCATCTCTGTGGCCCTAGTTCGAATCCCCTCCGGATCAGTATGTGTAGTGGTTAGAGTGATAGACTTCTGTTATGAATGTCCCTGGTTCGATTCCCGTTTGTGACAGATTTTTTGCAATACTCGTTACTTTGTTTTAAAAGATAAAGTAGTTAGAAGCTTGAAAGAGCCAGAAAAAAAAGGTAGTCTTTGTTCCGAGTGTTAAATGTGTCGAAGAAAAATGAGAAAATTGGGCTTATGGTACAGGGGTGGATTGCAATAAAGACAGTTAGGACATCCTAACTCTTAAGACGTCCTAACTCTGACATCGCTAAGATATATCATAGAATATTTTGCCTTGCAATAAACATTTGTGTCTCCTAACTTGTGTCCCAGGACACACCAAATTTAAGACACCTAATATGTGTCCTAAGTTATGTCTTTAGAAAATTGTTTGAAATTTCCTGCTCAATTCCGACAAAAGGAGCCTTGTGACTAGGATCAAAAGTTTATTTTTTGATAGTTTGACTTTCTTAAACTGAGTTTTCACTGAAAGATAATTACGATTCAAGCTAGGTCTATGTTAATTATAAAGGTTTTCACGGTTTTTTCACGCCACTGCCGCGCGTACGTACAGCAGCAACGACCGGCAAGTAATGCAATGCGCATGCGCGACAGTATGCAAACACACCGGCTGCGATTTAAACGTCGTTTAAAAATAGAATTGTCTGCAAAAAATCTTTTTACCATTAATTCAACACAAAAACCATGCATGATCTTTAAGGTTTTCTGAAGTATTACTGCATCTATATGGCTGAAATTTCTACAAGGCAGTTTATCAACATTATTCTTTAGTTATGTAATGCTGTTTTTAGTAAAGACATACAAACGTTTATGTCTTAGCTAAGACGTCCTAACTTTTGGATATTGCAAGACATTTTCCAATGTGTCGTAGGTAAGATGTCATAAACTCAGTTAGGACATATGATGTGTCTCAGACTAAAGACAGTTATATTGCAATCCACTCCTGGACCATTATTGTAGGCCCAAAACCCACGCGTGCTTTCCTTTTTTCATGGAACAATGTACATCATTGGTCTAAAATTTGGAGACAAATTTGACTTTTGATTTGACTTTGGAATAAATTTCTTGGTTTTACCCCTGCTCTGTATGCCTCATTTTATACTCTGAATTCATATCTCTATATCTGACCTTTTTGGCAGCTGTGCTGTGTGGTTTCGAAGAGCCCCACAGCCACGACGTCAGACTGCGTTTGCCTTTCGGTACTTTCATTAATGTGGACACAACAGGCTGAGGGAAAGAAAAGGGATAAAAATATCCATTTAGGTTTGTTCATGAAGTCGTTCATGAACGTTACATGTATGTGACAGACCATATTTCGAAACCCAACTAACTGATGTGGGGTAAAGCTGCGATGGACTGGCATCCCATCCAGGGGAAGAAGCAATGCTCCTAGTCACTCCATGCCATGGAAACTAATAACCTGTTGGAGAAACCCAACTAACTGCTGGGGTTAAACCTGCAATGGACTGCATCCCATCCCGGGGGGTAGCAATGCTCCTAGTCACTCCATGCCATGGCAACTAACGACCTGTTGGGGAAACCCAACTAACTGCTTGAGGTAAACCTGCGATATGGACTGGCATCCCATCCAGAGGGAGTAGCAATGCTCCTAGTCACTCCATGCCATGGAAACTAACAACCTGTTGGGGAAACCCAACTATCTGCTTGAGGTAAACCTGCGATGGACTGGCATCCCATCCAGGGGGAGTAGCAATGCTCCTAGTCACTCCATGCCATGGAAACTAACGACCTGTTGGAGAAACCCAACTAACTGCTGGGGTTAAACCTGCAATGGACTGGCATCCCATCCAGAGGGAGTAGCAATGCTCCTAGTCACTTCGTGCCATGGAAACTAACAACCTGTTGGGGAAACCCAACTATCTGCTTGGGGTAAACCTGCGATGGACTGGCATCCCATCCAGGGGGAGTAGCAATGCTCCTAGTCACTCCATGCCATGGAAACTAACGACCTGTTGGAGAAACCCAACTAACTGCTGGGGTTAAACCTGCAATGGACTGACATCCCATCCAGGGGGAGTAGCAATGCTCCTAGTCACTTCCTGCCATGGAAACTAACAACCTGTTGGAGAAACCCAACTAACTGCTGGGGGTAAACCTGCAATAGACTGGCATCCCATCCAGGGGGAGTAGCAATGCTCCAAGTCACTCCATGCCATGGAAACTAACAACCTGTTGGAGAAACCCAACTAACTGCTGGGGTTAAACCTGCGATGGACTGGCATCCCATCCAGGGGGAGTAGCAATGCTCCTAGTCACTCCATGCCATGGAAACTAACAACCTGCTTGAGGTAAACCTGCGATGGACTGGCATCCCATCCAGAGGGAGTAGCAATGCTCCTAGTCACTTCGTGCCATGGAAACTAACAACCTGTTGGAGAAACCCAACTAACTGCTGGGGTTAAACCTGCAATAGACTGGCATCCCATCCAGGGGGAGTAGCAATGCTCCTAGTCACTCCATGCCATGGAAACTAACAACCTGTTGGGGAAACCCAACTAACTGCTTGAGGTAAACCTGCGATGGACTGGCATCCCATCCAGGGGGAGTAGCAATGCTCCTAGTCACTCCATGCCATGGAAACTAACAACCTGTTCGGGAAACCCAACTAACTGCTGGGGGTTAACCTGCGATGGACTGGCATCCCATCCAGGGGAGTAGTGATGCTTCTAGTCACTCCATGCCATGGAAACTGGAGAAGGAAACTTATCAAATGACTGTACCTACATTTAATATACTGAAACGCAAAAGAAACTTACCACTTGTTTAAAATGTAATGAAATTATAACAGTTCAAAAAACCAACTATTGCTAATTGAAACATTGGCATTTTATTGACATGTCAAGTTTTTGACCAAGATACACCATCTCATCAGTTTGTTCTACAGTAAAGAACAGAAGAGGGTGCAATGTCAGTCCCCTTTCAATAGCGTGTGTGGCCACAATTGATTTGGATATAGGCAGTGCATCGTCGGCGCATACTGCTTACCAGTCTTTGATCCCCCCGACAATCGTGGCATGTTGCTCGAAATGCCTATTTTGCATTGGCCTTTTTAAAGCCAACATCAAGACGTCACGTGCAGCTCATTACAATCATCCTATACTCCTTGGCTAATCACGGACAGTCAAAGCAGCTGTTCAACAGCTGTGCCATGAAGGTTCAAGTGACCTCCAGACACCGTTTGGTCCGACAGTGAGGACACTATTGTACACAAATAAGTTCACACATTACTACACGCAGTGTTATTGTTGCTATTTAAAGGTTTAAAAGGTGGTAAGTTTCTTTTGCGTTTCAGTATACATACGATTTGCAAACACTATTTTGAAATTTTTCAATGTGCTCATTTTCGCATGTCAAAGTCATTTTGCATTTGAGTTTAATCATGTGGCATATAAGAACATTCTTAACAGTCACGTTCTCACCTCTGGAAGAGGCTTCTGGAAAGCAAGGTAGGAGATGACAATGGGTCCTGCAGCCTGCCAGTTGTAGTACTTGTCATCAACTTTCACTATTAGGTTGGGATTGGACAATAAACCAGGCGACTTGCAGAAATCATCGTATGTCACTAGGTGCTTTATGAATTCATCTGCAGAAGAGGACAAGATTTTCATATCATAACATCCGTCATATTTTTCTTTTTACGAATCTGAAACTCCCGTGCTTCTAGACTGCATATTTTCAAGGATATGGTCAAAAAACCACCGAAGTTTTGTAAACTAATTTATCAAGAGCGGACAGCAGGTTGTTTCTGTCATGTTTTGTCGAGTTTTTTGATGGGATGAAAAAAACTCTTTTTAACGACGGCCGCAGACCCGGTGATGTCGATGTTTGGCGGCTTAAAAATACGGTAAACAGTGCGATTCCAATTAAAAAGTAATGCATCAGGACATCCTGGACATTGACAAGTACACCACTGCCAAAATTACTGAAGAATTATAAGGGATGGCAAAGATTGAATAGGATATCCAAAGCCTAACTTTTTCAAGTTTTGCTGCGAAAATCTGGACATGCTCCTTTATGCACAATGTTTGCTGTAATAGTGTTCATTACAGCAACTCTCCAATGTACTAATAAAATCATCCAACTGCTTGATTAGTCTCCTTACCAGACGATACTGAGTCATCTTCATCCTTAAGTCCACCACATAGAGACATCTGGAGATCCATACTTGTCCCACTGCCAACAACAACAAGACATGGGTCATTCTTTGAAGCTGGAACACCTTGTCCATGTTATATCCACAGGGTTGTGATTTGTTCCGGTTTTTCCCGGAATAATGTTTGTCACAAACCAATGAGACAAAAGAAAGTTCCGGGAAAAACCGGAACAATCACATCCCTGCATCCAAAATCTTTTTGACCCTACATTCTGTTTTTTATGAATTTCTGAACCATACTCAGAAACACCAGCTGTTGTGTTCCATGAGTTCAATCAATTATAGGTATTTTTAGCAAAATCTACGAACAACATTCAACTATAGAATTGTATGCAAATGCAGTGAGACATTTGGTGGTTTTTTTCATGAAATATGAAACAACACAAATTCAAGTTAGAATCCTCCATATTCTGATCAGACAGAGAACTGCGTCCTAATTTCAAATTCAACAGAACTTTCAGGGTCAGCCGTGTTTGAAATGTGGGTCATTCTATAAATTTGGGGTCCAACTTGTGACATTTTTCTGTCCCCGTTACACCTGACATACTGCTATTTGCCAAACAAGTATCATTAAAAATGCCTTCAAACCATATTTTTATGAATTGTATTTTATGTAATCACTCTTTGAAATAGAAGGCATTTAAAGAATATGTCCTGAATTTACAAAATACAACATTTTACAAGATGTCAGATGTAACGGGGACAGAAAAAGTGGACCCCAAATTTATAGAATGACCCATGTGCGAAATTGATGTCCATGTTACGTCTGTAATCATCCCCACTTTTTCAAATAATTGAAAATTGTTAAACTTAATCAAGACCAAATGCAAGATGATATGTGCGTTTACGGTTCCCCCACAATGCATAGTTCCGACCTGTCAAATCAAGCCGAACCCGCCGACCAATCCCAACAGAGCTAGCAGACAGCGCCCACATAGGTCAAAGTGCATTGCCTCATAACAACATCACGCGATTTTCTACCCGTACAGTTTGTACATGTTGTATGCAGTGATCTGGGTGAATTGTATGTTTCAATGTCGGGCGATTCCCTGTTCAAAGGTAGGAAAGCGCATTTTTATGAATACATGGCATCCCTGCATTACTAGCCCTTTGCTCAGTGTGTGCTACCGTAACTGTCGACCCTAAAACATAAATACCATTGAGTTTTCTCCAATGAATGTGTGCTTTCCATGCCGAGTCCCGTTGCTTTGTACGTTGTGTGTTGCAATTTTTTTGCGATGGCTTGTGAGCACATAGCAACAGTATCTAAGGGGCGGGGTTAACTGGGCAATCTCAGAACTATGCATTCCCTGCGCACACTCAGCGCGCAGTGCACGATGGATCGGAATTTACGTTTCGGCCCGCCCCAACCCCTGAAGGAAGCCACACTCCCCCAAGGAAGCCACGCCCCTTCCGGAATTTTCGTAAAATTACTGAATCAATTGAGGGCGCTCGTTAAAAAGTATGGTGTGCTAAAAGGGCCAAAAACAAATGGAAAATACAATATGGATCGCGGCCGCGAAGCACACAACAACTAAATAAAATTCCGCTACAAATTGGTAAAATTCTGGAAAAATCCGGACAAATCTCACCCCTGTCTAGTAAACCGCACAGGAGCACTAATTGTAATCGTAATAGCATTCCTCAATAGTTGAGCCTTCTTGGCTCTCTGAGGAGTACAGCTTGCCTGTTAGGCACTTATGAGCTGTTCAAACACCTTCAAAGTGCCTTGCCAAGGGTATAGTACGTGCACAGTGAATGTGGGCCAGCCTGGATTCCAACTCACGACCTGCCACGATATACAGACATACCTGCTGTCATCCCCATAGCTTATCCCACTGGACACCGTATTGGGAGACTGGGGAAGGGATGTTCCTAGATCAGATGACTTGTCTTCATCGCGAAGGGCGTCGAGTCTTGGAGACGATGGTTCAGTCCTGTTATAACACAACGGAAAATCATAGAAAGAGCATTATTTGACTGAAAATTCATAAATTTATTCCAATTTTTATAGACGCTTTCTGCATGATTTGGTGCATTAAAATATTTCTCTATTTTATCCAATGGGGCGACACTTTTTGTGTAGAGAGTCACGTTAGGGCGACGCGGTTGGTTAGGGCGACAATTTGGCGTAGCCCCAATATTTTGGAAGTCAAAAACCATTTTTGTTAGGTCAAAAACCAATCTTTTTAAAACCGAGAACCATTTTTATTAGGTCTAGAACCCTCTTTATAAGGTGTGGAACCATTTTTTGAAGCTTTGGTTACAGAGATTTGGTGTCCAATCGATGTCTTTTAGCCGACATTTCGGTGGTCGTTTGGCAAGGTTTTACCGGTGGGTCGCCCCTTTGCTGCATTAAGTGATATTATTACATCTCTTAGACCTTTTTAAGACCTGCAACTTAAAGGGGACGTGTCACAGTTTGCGCATGCGCAGCAAAACCTGGGCTAACTTTTTCAAGTTTAGTCGCTCAGGTTTTGCATATCCTATTCAATCTTGGCCATCACTTATAATACTTTAGTAATTCTGGCAGTGGTGTACTTATCAACTGTCAGGTTGCGCTGATGCATTACTTTTTATTTAAAATGGCTCTGCTTGCCATATTTGTAAGCAGTCAAACATCAATATCACCGGGTGTGCGGCCATTGTTCAAAAGAGAGTATTTTCATCCCATGAAAAAACCTGACAAAACATGACAGAAATTACATTGAATGATATGAATGACATGGTTGGATACAGCAATTTGTTCAACCTTGATTTTTACCAAAACTGGTATGCTTATTTGGTCCTGGCAGCAATTTTACAGCACATCTTCTGTCGATGGAAAGACACCGAGACCGCCGCCACTGTACTGATTTTTTCCACACATTGGAAAATGCGAAATTGAACGAAGGCGCGCAACATGATGTACTATGTAGTTGAATTCTGCGTAGAGTAAACTCTCATGAACAATCTGTACTGCCCATGCAGCACGTGCTAAGTACACTTTGTACATTTACGCACACGAACCGATGGCATTGTGCAACAAAATTGCACATTTTTCTGAGCGCGCACGCATGTCAAAAATTGGAAGGATTTGGCGTATGCGCAAACTGTCACACAGCCCCTTTGAATCAAGATTTGACAGAAGAAACTTGTTGACAACGCTTCACGTCACAGTACATTTCGTAGACTTGCGCAAATTTCCTTCTACGACTAACCTCTCGGGGAAATACAACGCGTAGACCTCAGGATCGATCTCCTCCGACGCTAGATCCTGTAGATACATGCCCTGCTCCACGCCCTGACTATGTGGGATGTTACGGAAGACGTTCCACTTGCTCCAGACGGATTTCTTGTCGTCCGTCTTGTGTTGGTGCTCCGAGTCGGCGAGTTCCGCCTCGGCCTGGGAACTTGAGTCCTTTTCGGGTTTGTCGTCTTTGTCTTTTGTGCTCGGCATCGACTGTGAAAGGATAAATTAGAATGTAAGAGCCGAGATAATCAACATGAAAAAAAACAGGAATTCCTTATCTGGGTCTTTCTATAAACTAGGGGTCCAATGTTGGTGTCCCCCGTTACATTTTACATCTTGTTTTTGTAAATTCAGGACACATTCTTTAAATACTTTCCATCTCAAAGAGTGAGTACATAAAGTACAATTCATACAAAATGGTTTAAAAGCCATTTTAGTGATTTTTTGTACAAAAAATAACACATATCAGGTGTAACGGGGGACACTAAATGTCACACTTTTGGACCCCTAATTTATAAAAAGGCCCATCTGAATCATTCTTCCCTATTTCAAAATCTGCTGATGTTAAAACACGACATTAGTCTTGTGCCGAGACGTGCTTTTTAACAGTGATTTGCAATCCTATACCGCTCAATCAACTGTGCACATTCATCATTTACTGCGAGAGGGCGCACCTGAAAAACAGTCGCAAATAGACAGTGCATAGTGCAGGGATCACGTCCAAAAGTAAATTCGGTCTTGCATCAAGACTAACACTATTTCATGAAAAACCTATTTCATGAAAAACTGCACAGCTTTCGCAACTTTTGAAAATGGCATAAGCCCCACTAGCTTGCATGTAATTATCACAGGAATGTTGCGCAGCTTTCGCAATAAAACATTGCGCAAGTGGGCTTACGCAGTGCGCAAGGTTTCATGAAATCGGCTGCAGTACTTATACACAATGTATAAAGTCACTGGGTTGTAACTAGGGCTGGGAATAAAAACTGAATTTATGAATATTCGGTTTTTATTTTACTATGCGGTTAGATGCTTTAAAAACAAAATGGTAAAACATTTATGGGGAATAAGAGTCCCAATGCAAATTTTAAATCTGATCAGAGGAAAACCTTTTGGCTCATGGGAAAAGTTTCTTGCATGGTTTAATTTCAAGTGAGTTGCTTTTGCAGACATGTACTTTCGTTTTTTTAGACTTATTTCAAGTCTGACTTCGTATATAATGTACCAGTTATGCATAGGGTACTTCCCATAATTGGTGAAGTATACGCGATCTCAGACTTGAAATAAGTCTATAAATGAAAGGACCTACCCCCTTGTGGATGTCTGCAAATTTTCTTACCGGGTACCCCCTGCCTTTTTAGCTCCAATAACGTACTAAAGTGAAAATGCTTCCCTTTGTGCGTTGCCAAGGTTAAGGGGTCTAAAACCAGTGAACTGTTTCCCTGTGCTTTAGCAATGGACATTTCAGAGTACCAGCGAATGTTTAGACCCAGTTAGGGAAGACACACGACTCTAACCTCCGGTACCGACAGCGGGATACTGGCGTTTTTTTTTTAGTGGTACAGCCTTCACGAAGGGAGTAAGATTGTGGTTTCTCCCTTCATGCAGGCAGTACCACTAAAAAAAACCACCGGTACCGCTGTCAGTACCAGTGGTTAGATTTGTGCATCTTCCCTTACACAGGTCACACTTAGTAGTACAGACTGACTTAATTACAAAAATTCTTTTCACAGCAAAATATAAAATAAACGGATATTGGGAAAAAAAATGAACCTTCATGTGCAAGCACAGTTTCAAACATTTTCCCTGAATAGGATTCATTTATAAAAGACCAACTCCTGAATGAGAAGGATGCAAACTACTGAAAGCATTCCATGCCTTAGATTTATATTTACAGGAAAGAAAAGATACATGCAGTTAGTAGACAAAGATTACCAAGTATTAGCATTGTAATCGTCAAGACCGGTCTTGGTTTCCATCTCGGATTGTTCTTGTCCTTGATCTCATTCTCAAAGTGTCGGGTTTGGTCTTGGTCTTGATATTGGTCTCAGAATGCCTAGACTTTGTCTTAGACTCAGTCTTTGTCTCTATGGCTGCGTTGGAGCGTACAGTTCTCGTTACTCTGAAGTAATGCGCGTGCACTTGGGTCACATAACGTGAACGGCAAGTCTGTGCGAATGGCCATCAGTCAAGATGGCCGTCTCTTGCCATGATTGCACAAAAAAATGCCGTTTCACTGCTCACAGGAAACTGAAGAAAATACAGACCGTAAGTCGTGAGAACCTCTGGGGAATCATCGATGCTGTCTGTAACAAACCTGAGTGAGTTGTTGTTTCAGTTATCGAGTTGAGCAAATTCACCCAAAATTCCATTCATTTTGTGCCATCTTTGTACAAATCACATGGCACTCGTCGGGGAGTAGCGAGAGCATATTCTCACTGACCCGGGTGTCGTTATTCTTGTACGCGCCGAGTATAGTGTAATCCGAGCAACATTTAGTAAGCCCGCCCTCTTGTGGTTATTCCATTGTTACTGCGGTGTATTTCTATTGTGACGTCATGTAAATACCTTGGAGATACACCGCAGTTTTCATTCGTTGGATTAGTCTATACTCACGAGGACACGCTCGAACGCAGCCAAAGTATCTAGTCTTGGTCTCGTACTGCCTGGTCATGGTCTTGGTCTCGTACTGCCTGGTCATGGTCTTGGTCTCGTACTGCCTGGTCATGGTCTTGGTCTCGTACTGCCTGGTCATGGTCTTGGTCTCGTACTGCCTGGTCATGGTCTTGGTCTCGTACTGCCTGGTCATGGTCTTGGTCTCGTACTGCCTGGTCATGGTCTTGGTCTCGTACTGCCTGGTCATGGTCTTGGTCTCGTACTGCCTGGTCATGGTCTTGGTCTCGTACTGCCTGGTCATGGTCTTGGTCTCGTACTGCCTGGTCATGGTCTTGGTCTCGTACTGCCTGGTCATGGTCTTGGTCTCGTACTGCCTGGTCATGGTCTTGGTCTCGTACTGCCTGGTCATGGTCTTGGTCTCGTACTGCCTGGTCATGGTCTTGGTCTCGTACTGCCTGGTCATGGTCTTGGTCTCGTACTGCCTGGTCATGGTCTTGGTCTCGTACTGCCTGGTCATGGTCTTGGTCTCGTACTGCCTGGTCATGGTCTTGGTCTCGTACTGTCTGGTCTAAGTCTTGGTCTCGTACTGCCTGGTCATGGTCTCGGTCTCGTACTGCCTGGTCATGGTCTCGGTCTCGTACTGCCTGGTCTAAGTCTTGGTCTCGTACTGCCTGGTCATGGTCTTGGTCTCGTACTGCCTGGTCATGGTCTTGGTCTCGTACTGCCTGGTCATGGTCTTGGTCTCGTACTGCCTGGTCTAAGTCTCGGTCTCGTACTGCCTGGTCATGGTCTCGTACTGCCTGGTCATGGTCTTGGTCTCGTACTGCCTGGTCTAAGTCTTGGTCTCGTACTGCCTGGTCATGGTCTTGGTCTCGTACTGCCTGGTCTAAGTCTTGGTCTCATACTGCCTGGTCATGGTCTTGGGCCTTTTTCCAAATCTCGACTTGGGTTCAGGCTCAGGCTCCATGTAAACCACATGGAGCCGGAGCCGGAGCCCAAGTCGAGATGTGGAAAAAGGCCCATGTCTCAGAATGCCTGGTCCTGGTCTTAGACTGCCTGGTCTTGGTCTCAGACTATCGGGGCTTGACAACTACATGTACACTGCAAAGCATGCAACATGCAGAGTTAGACAAAAACAACAACAAACTGAATGCAAGAAGATTTTTACAAATATAAAATTGTTACAAAAGTAAAATTTTTACAAATTAGGAGAAAGCCAAACAAAACCTCCAAAACAATAAATTAGTAAACAAAAAAAATGCAAACGACAAGATTACTTGAAATGAAAATTTAAAAGTAAAAAAATAATCACTGCATAAAGAGTGCAATATGTTGTGAGCGAAGTGACGCATTGGTGTAGTTATGATCACTGAATTTGCAATCTTCGAAATTGTTTGGGGGGAGGGGGGGAGTGAGTGAGGGGGTGTTGCTGATATTTGGGAGTAGTACACCAGCGGTGGTCTAGTGGTCACTTTTGGGTGGTAAGTCCATGGTTTGAGGCCTGGTCAGCACTATAAGTGTTGTGTCTAAATCCTGGAATTTGGATGTACTGAGTATGTCAAAAACCACGGTGGTTTTCACGAATTACACTTCCATCAAGGATGCTTGAAGAATGTGTGTTTAACCAGTTGAAGCCTGGGAAAAATAATGATTTTTTTTTTTTAAACAGGGGTTGAAATTAACCTGAATTTCATGCTAGTCAGAAGGACCAGTAGTTTAGAGAACTCTACTGGTCTTGTTGAATATTTGGTGGTCCACCGGTGCTTTTCAAAATAGCTCCGAGATATACTGAAACACTTTCTGGTTTAAGGTCATTGAGTGCAGGATAGATGGGATTGCTTTTTGATCCAACACTGGGGCATGTCTGGAGAGATCGGAGAAAAAGTTATCTGAAAATGTCTAAAGCGATCAGGAATTGTTTGTGGTAACCAGGAATTATTTCCATTGAGTAATGTATATTGTGGGTTAGGCATCGGCGAATGTTTCCATGAGTCAGGAAATGTTTTTAAATTATTGAGCATGTACTCAGCTTGTAAAAAACTAAAGTGTTTTTACTTGATCACGATTTAGCCTAAAGAAAGACATTTTTATTAGAAATTGATTCAGCTTGCGTCAGGGAGACTGAATGTTAATTAGTGTTTGTTTTTGCCCTTACCCGACGTAATTGTTAACACTGTATACTAATTTGTATCTTTCTCGACACAACATCCGTGGCGCAACAACATAAAGCAAGGTTAAAAGGCAGAGGCTCATCAGCAATGCGCACGCGCCAAATTCGTGCCACAAAATACGCAGCTCCATAGCAAAGACATGGAGCTGCACGAATTTGGCATGCATGCATTGCTGACGAGCCTCTGCCTTTATTAAGCAACAGAGGTAAGTGCAACCAATGCGCTTTCTGCTCTTTTTGCTAGTTAGCACTCGGGCCACGTGGGTCAAGATTCTCAAATGACACCCTAAATGGTGGAAGGCGTGACGTCACCGTAAAGCTATCAATTGGTTCAATGGAGTTTTGGTGTAGTGGACTTGTGACTTGAATTGAGATGGATATAAATTTATAACTCATGCATAACTGTAGGAATTGGGGCGGGAAAGGGATCGAATCAGCATTCCAATATCTGAGGGAAAAAGGAAGAGACAATTTGAAGGCAAAACTGGTACCTCAAACATCTCTTCAGCACCCGAGGAAGATCGTCTGGAAAGGCAGCGCTGAAGAAGGGGGAGGGGGGAATAAGTCGGGTTAGGCAGCAAAATTAGTGAAAATTATACAGAAATTTAAATAGCGGTCTTCCCAGTTATAAGGTTCTTAACGACATTTGCCAAACAAGTGCACGTACATAAAAAAACTGCCAAAATATCGCAATATATTTGTAAATTTTTAAGTGAATAAAACTTTGATATTCGACGTGTGATTTTTTTTCTACGATTTTGACAAAAAGGTCTGCCGTGAAATTAACGGATTCTGGTGCATCAGCACTCACAGCTCAGTTAATTACAGCAGCCTTTTTACTGCCGAATTTGCCGCCTCAAAAAATAATCTGTGCTGAAACTAAAGACCGTATCGAATAGCCGCCATTTCGTGGGGCACCTTTTGTTACTTAAACCGTTCAACAATATGTGCAACTATGCACGTCCTCAAGGAACAAAGAAACTGCCCCACGAAATGGCGGCTATTCGATACGGTCTATTGTAACTTGCATGTAGCAGTCTCTCGCCCGAAGATTTTTTTTTCAGAAATCATCGTCTGCCCTTGGATGCAAATATGACATCAAAGCGACCATTTTGTCAAAGGAAAAAGGGTTTTCACTTCTTTCTAGCTGAATGACATGTTTGGTTTGGAGTGGAAAAAGCACATAACGAATATTCGATTTGGTAAAATGCTATTCGAATATTCGATTCGTTAGGCACAATAGACCGAGCCAGTAAGCTCCGCCCATTTTGGAATTGACCAATCATAGCCTCAGGTTGAGGTAACCAAAAAGTGGATCTCCATTTTGGTTACCCGAGTCCTGAAATTTTGTGCACAGAGCTACGGCGAAATGCAGCACGAGTGACGCAAAAACACCATAAACATCATTTTTAACAGCGCAGAGGACCCTAGCCGGTTTAAAACGGATTGTCTAACACTATCCAAACCTACTTTTAATCCCTTCATAAATGTGTTTTTGTGTAAACGGGAAAAACTCACCAAAATTAGCTTGTCGTTTTGCTATGTTGTGCATTCACTGTGTTCTAGATGTGTGCCGAGATGTTTTTGTTCGATCGCTCGCGTTTCGCATATTGCAGGCGTGTTGTACGTGCATGCACGGCGCGGCCACGCGACTCTACTGCACACGCAATTTTTAAATGGGCGGAGCTTACTGGATTATTTTGAAAATATTTGGCCTTGATTTTTCTTGCAAATTTGGAATGGTTGTAACTCCTAAACCGCTGGTTCGATTGATGTAAACTTTGAGATTTGGTGCTGTGGGATCCCAATCAACAAGTATACCTAGTTTTATCAAAATCTGAGATAGTTGAAATTGACACAGGATAACCCCAACCGTAGACGTCTACACCATCACCTGGGCTAATTTCATGGAGCTGTTTAGCAGCCGATTTTGTGCTAACGGAGGCTCCGGCTATTTCATGGAGACCGTAACCTTAAGCGCTGCGAAACGTTTGCTAGCTTCAGAGGGGAAATTGTTTCCAAGCACGCGCATCTTTAAGCATGCCGCGGCCGTGAAATAGCCTTAACGTTAGCACAACTTTTCTGCCACAATAAGCACACGTTTTCAGCTAGCGCTTATACATGATTGGTAAACTGTTACAAATAGTTTTATCCCCCTGTGTGATTGAAGATATGCATGATTAAAACCAACCTGAGCAAAAACCAGCTCCGTACAGTCAAAGAAGGGTTTGCAGTCATTTCGCCCCAAAACCATTTCGCCCTGAACCATTTCGCCCTGAACCACGGCCTGTGCACGAAGTGGTTTTGGGACGAAGTGGCATTTGGTCGATGTAGTGTTTGGAAGTCATTTGGGGCGAAATGGTTTTGGGGCGAATTGAATTTTCGTCTCATGAGACGAAAACTAATTGTTTGACTCATTTCTCAAAGACTATAGCACTTCAGATAAAACCATTTCAGGGGAAGTTTTCTACGGTAATCATGTTTATATTGTGTAAGTTAGGCGTAAATCTGTAAACATTTCTGATTTTCGAGATTACCAATGATGTATACTGCCTTTAAGCAGCGCCATGAAATTGGCCCCTGGTGAAGACTAGAAATAAGCAGTCAAAACTTAGCAGTCCAAAAAACAGATAAGTCTTAAAAAATTCGTAATTTAATTACCATGATGACTAACATTTTGTTTAAAATGTAGTTTTGTGTTCCTTACCCCTGGAAGTTCGCCCCATTTCCACTCAATCTTGTCCGTGCTGCTGTTGGACCGAATATGCCCAGTGGATTTACTGCGATTCCGCTTAAGCCGCAAATTCTCCAACTCCGTGTCGCTCTTTGGGGTCGGAGGTCGTGTGTTCGCTGGACTAAAAGGAAACCGAAAAACACGAGGGTTAGAAAAAAATCTAGGAGAATTCTATTAAATGTGATTCTCCACAGACCAACTTATCTTCATTTAGCCTTTCTGCATGAAAGGCGTCTGGTGTACTGATGTACTTCCTTAGTATCAACTTGACAAGACTAAACTTTTGTTGCTATGTGGTGCAATTCAATTCAATTCCAGAGTCTCAAGTCAAGTCAGTGAAAATCGGGACTCGGGTCGACTCGAGTCCCAAGTCATTACAACACTGACTATGGTCTACATCATCGCGTTTTTCTCATACTGACGAACATGGCAAAACATGCCAAACTGCAGTTTCGAGTAATTCGCGTTTTTAGTTGGACTTATTTTGGTTCTTTTAATTCAGTTTTTGAAAATAAAATCCCACTTTTGGGTTTAATAACCTTCTTGCTTAATGTCTAAACTTTAATTAATTACGTATTTTCCATTTATTTGATTAATATCTGAGCAGTTATAAAGCTGTGAACGTGTTCGTTGGTATGAGAAAAAACAAAATTCGATGCTCGTGCTGTTCGCCACCCGTAACGCTATGCACTTTCGGGTTCGTCACTATGAGAAAAACTCAAAAAGTTGTTCGCCACCTCCATATGTTTAGTGTGTGTTTGAACGGCGGTCCTCCAGATTAGCGGTTATATTACTTCATCGGGGCTGCGAACAAGACTCATATTTATACTGATAAACAGTATGGTAATTAAGTACCATATCCACAAACTAACATTTTGTAAAATTCCATATATTTCTTTATTTATTGATTTTTCTTACGTCAAAACAGCGTTCAGTTTTGCACGATTTTGGTTGGTACCCGGTACCAGCGCGCTGTGTTGTAATACGCAGAAGCAGTGATCGGTCACCAACCAAGAATCCATGTTCGTCAGTATGGGAAAAACGTTTTAAGCGAAATTGGGTTGTTCGTCATTTTCAGATGTTTGAAATTTTCAGAAATGAAAGGGGGCACCCCAAGAACCCCAAAAATCGCAAATATGTCAAAAAACGAAATTTGTAAAAAAGTGCCTGTTCGTCAGTATGGGAAAATTGCGACGACATGTCTGTGTCCCTGGGCAAGGCATTTGATAAAAAGCCAGAAAACATCTTACCTCAGGACTGCAGGAGTTATGTCACCATCTGAGAGAGCCTGATGAGACAGCTGCACTTTAAGCATCTCTTGGCTGACTTCGCCCCATAATTCACTCTGAGCCTTAGAGAGCGGTTTGAAGGCCCTGGAACTAAGGGTACAACAAACAGGTTTTATCCCTCAAACGAGGCACCTTTGAGCTTGGAAGGCCCTGAAACTAAGGGTACAAATAACAGGTTTTATCCCTCAAACGAGGCACCTTTGAGCTTGGTAGGCCCTGGAACTAAGGGTACAACAAACGGGTTTATCCCTCAAATGAGGCACCTCTGAGCCTTAGGCAGTGGCTGGGAGTCCCTGGAACTAGGGTACAACAAACATGTTTTATCCCTCAAACGAGGCACCTCTGAGCCTGAGGTAGTGGTTGGCAGACCCTGGAACTAAGGGTCCAACAAACAGGTTTTATCCCTCAAACGATGCACCTCTGAGCCAGAGGTAGTGCTTGGAGGGCCTTGGAACTAAGGGTACAACAAACGGGGTTTATCCCTCAAACGAGGCACCTTTGAGCTTGGAAGGCCCTGGAACTAAAGGTACAACAAATAGGGTTTATCCCTCAAACAAGGCACCTCTGAGCCCTAGGCAGTGGTTTGAAGGCCCTGGAACTAAGGGTACAACAAACAGGTTTTATCCCTCAAACGAGGGACCTTTGAGCTTGGAAGGCCCTGAAACTAAGGGTACAAATAAAATGTTTTATCCCTCAAACAAGGCACCTCTGAGCCTACGGCAGTGGTTTGAAGGCCCTGGAACTAAGGGTACAACAAACAGGTTTTATCCCTCAAATGAGGCACTTCTGAGCCTTAAGCAGTGGCTGGAAGCCCCTGGAACTAGGGTACAACAAACAGGTTTTATCCCTCAAACAAGGCACCTCTGAGCCTTAGGTAGAGGTTGGAAGGCCCTGGAACTAAGGGTACAACAAACAGGTTTATCCCTCAAATGAGGCGCCTCTGAGCCTTAAGCAGTGGCTGGAAGCCCCTGGAACTAGGGTACAACAAACAGGTTTTATCCCTCAAACGAGGCACCTCTGAACCTTATAATATTTGATGGACGATTGAATGTTCGAATATTCGTCAGGCACAGCCTTATACATTACCTGGAGCCGCCCGTCCCTTCCTCCTCTGAAACATCCTCAATTTGGAAGATTGCTTCGTCGTCTGAATGCGGCGAAGACGACGTACTCGACTCAGAAAGGTTCATAAGTCGAAGGCTGATGGACGATTTCTCGGGGAAAGCATCTGACGTCAATTTATCAGTCCTTGAGCCTCTGCCCGCACCACTCCGTCGTTTTCGTTTTTTGGTAAGTTTTCCGCGTCGGCTGGACTTAGTCTCTGTTTCGATTCGAATCAGAGTTTCTTTGGCATTTGACTGGATTTCTCTGGTACCTGGGTCTTTTCGTGAAAATGGGAGCCAAAGTGTGACATTTAGATGCATTTGTAAAAATGGCTTTTCAAAGTGACAATTTTTGTTCAAGGAGAAGCATACACAAGAAACAATAAACAAAAGACAAGAATTAATTACTTGTTGTTTACAGCGCCTTGAGCACCCCGAGTCCATCACAAGTCTTTCACAAGTCCAGAGCCTATAAAATAACAAGTTCGTGACAAGTCCCGCACAAGTCTGTCACAAGTCCAGTAACAAGAAGCAAACGATGAACACGCACAAACGAATGCCTTTGTTGGAGTTCATTTGAATAGCTTCGGACTTGTAAAGGACTTGTGATGGACTCGACTACAACCCTTGTGTAGACGATGCTTTAAATCTGTGTCCCGTTTTGCCAGAATTACCCACCTCCATGCGAATCCTCTTCAGATCCGTTTTCGACATCAAAACACGAAGATTCCTCAATAGCACCTTGGAAATGGAGTTGTTTTTTATCCTTGCCCTTTCTGATTTCCGTCTCGAGAGTTATTTCCACCGGATCATCCCGGTTCAAATTGTCAATATTTACAATAATGTGGTCCGATTCGAGCTCTTTCATAGCCTCCAAAACCCGCTCAGCATTTTTCTCTTTTGT
This sequence comes from Henricia sp. BOLD:AAB3569, assembly GCA_037783545.1. Classification (NCBI taxonomy): domain Eukaryota; kingdom Metazoa; phylum Echinodermata; class Asteroidea; order Spinulosida; family Echinasteridae; genus Henricia; species Henricia sp. BOLD:AAB3569. Next base: position 791,539 of record JBBELK010000266.1, on the reverse strand, counting down.
TTCTAAAGTCTCGGCCGAGCTAATGTCCCTTGGGCTTTTTGAAGACGACGATTTCGTGAGGCTGGTGTCAGATTCTTTGAGGCTTTCCCATTCGCTGCGGATCTGGTTAGCCTCGGCGTGAAGTTTCTTCATTCCGTCTTTCATGAGAGCGAGAGTTGACACCATAGGCGAGGAGCACAGATGATCAGGGACTTTATCCTAATAAAGGGGAAAATTATAAATTACCGTAATTTAGGGGCCGTCCAAAATGTTCACAGTTCTAAAGAGTGTAGTATTTTTCAAGATCACCTTCCTCCCCCTAAATATTTTATCAACATTTTTGTCCCGACCACGAAATGCCAACATTTTACAGTGCATGTAAAGTACGCCGTCCTCGACCCCCTCCTTTTTAGAACCGGGAAAATGTTTGAACAGGCCCTTATCTAATACGCTGCATAAAATATTTGGTAGACCGTTCCGGCACCATGAAAATACAATGGCATGTTTAAAAATAATGGAGTTTTAAACGGAATTTCAATTCATGTCCTGTAACAGGCTGCAATTATTTTACATGTTTCATGAAATGTCTTGTGTGTTGGGCATTAAAGATTGAGGCTCGTCAATGTGCGAAAGACAAATTCGTGCCACAAATTTCACCGCACTCCACACCTTGCCCTGGCAGTCGCTCTTATGGTCCCAGAGGGTGTAGGGCCATTGTGCAGGCTAATAGCCCCGTCCATTCTGCAAATAGGGTGTGTATCTTTTCGAAATCAAATATTTATCACAGAAAACACATCCTTTGTAAATTCATGACATTTAGTTTCAGCCATATTCAAATTATATTACAGATATGGTCACATTTGCTTCAAGAAGGTGTCGTATACAATGTAGATGATTAAATTGACCGTACATGTATATGGGAACTCTTTGATACAAACGACATACAACACACAATAACTAAGCGCGATTTGATTGGCCTAGCAACGCATAAACACACTGTGGCGAGCTCGCATTATTAATGAGCCTCCACCCTCTGGGATTGTAAGAGCAGCTGCCCTACTCGGGCAAGGTATAGAACACGGTGAAATTCGTGGCACGAATTTGTTCCTGGTGTATTGATGAGCCTGCGTCTTTAACAAGCCTTTGTGCCAACACCTACAAATATCACTGGCCAAATTACCTACCCCTTACAAATACATTGTAAGAATCACATGGTCAGACTGTCATTGTGGAACCATTTTTTTTTTTACATGGACATGAAAAGGCTTACAAATTCTGGCTCTTTTTTAAAAAGATTCAAAATTTGTTTAAATATATTTTGTCTCTCTCTCTTTCTCCTTTTTCGTTTTGTTTGTTTGTAATTTTTTGGCGTACCTCTGCTGACGCTTCTTCCAGGAAAAAGGCTTCTCCATTTTCCCCAAGCTTCATGTGGAGATCCACCTCCTCCCCGTTAATTTCGATGTAAACCTGTTTTTAAAGCAAATTGAAAATTGTGAACTGCGGAATTTGGCATCTTTTGTTTAAAATAATTATACTTAGATTTAAAAATGGACTACATGATTGGTAAACTGTTAAAAACGGAGTTATTTCCACTCAACATTGATGCTGTGCCTGTAATGCACTTCAGAAAACCTGGAAAATATGTTTGGGTGTGAATAAATCATGGTTTTTAAAAACCCACCTTCGGTTGGCATGTTCTCCCAGAAAGATACCATTTTACACGGAAAATATTCTGTGGCGATACCATTGCAATCGACACTTTTATTCAGGTTTTTCTTGTCAACTCGTGAAGTAAAATTTTGGTTAACTGCAAATGATATATTGTGGCTTTGAAGGCCCATTGTATCATTTGCAATGACCCAATTTTGTTTTTCATGAGTTGACAAGAAAACCTTACTCAAAGTGTTGACATGAATATTTTTCCGTCCAAAATGGTATTTCATGTTGGAATTTGACAACCAAAGGTAGTTTTTTTACGGGACTTTTTTACCATTCACTTGTACACAAAATCCATATAGATTTTTAAGGTTTTCTGAAGCATTGATGCATCTACATGTACTTCTAGCTAGTTTACCAACATTCTTTCTTAGACATGATTGATTGATTGAATGGTTTATTACATTAAAATAGGTATCGCAGCCAAAAGGCTGAATTGCACTTGATTTTGACAATTACATATTACGACATGTTACACTCTTATTCCACGAATCTGTAAAAAGATTTATCTTGCAAATGATTCTCACCACTCTCTCCCTGCTTCGGAGCACGCCCATTTTACCAAATCGGACGTGAAACGGCGAGCAGAGCAACGACCCATCCTCTTGTTCCGCGACAATCACATCGATGGAACCCGTCAGCGTCGCTGGGTTGATCTCGCTGTAAAACGTCTTGAAGGAAGACAGAAAACGCCCCACTAAGTTCATGGTCGTCAAGCTTCTAATGGTGGCTCTCTACATTACTCGGATTGTTTGCGTAATCTGGGGAGCAAAAAAAATGCGAAAATTAATATCAGAATTTTAGGTGACAAAATCTGTCTATCTTCACGGTTCCAGTTTTTGTTGATTTCCCCTAAATTGGTGCGACCTCTAAAGCCGTCTTTCAGGTCGACCTTGCGACGATGCAGAACTGCCCTTTTATGACAAAGCTGCTCCTGAGCTACGCCCGTCGGTATCAAAATCATTCGGCAATTGTTTGGCGACCTGAGTGTAGTTTCAACGGCATTACGACAACCGGCGGCGCTAAAAAAACAACAATCGCAAGAGTTGAACATGTTCAACTTTTGCGACATGATGCCGATTGTCACAGCCAAGTTCTATGGAATAAAACAAGATGCGCGCGTCACTCGCGCATACATGTACCACGCGCATCTAGATGTCTTTAGCTAATCAGCGTGCAGAAAAATCACGCCATCGTGCGTGACATGAGCATGGTTGCGATTATTTTGTGCCGAGTTACCGCTTATTCAGCGATACACGATTTGTTCAGTTTTGTGACCCAAGCGCTACTTTTTTGCTTGATGTCGATTGTTCCGTCGCAGCGCAAGAGAATCGCAGGTCGACCTAACCCCAACACTCCTCGGACGAGTTTGTTGTCTTTTGTTTGATTTATAATGGGTTTATTCCCATAATCGCTCAAAAACAGATCATCTATTGAGCTCGTGCCAATGACGTAATTTTGGGAGTCAAATAATGCCGCGTCGTTGTGGAAGCAATGTGCGCGCGTGTTGTGTGTGTCCATAGCGTGCGTAACGCGCAATGCTAAGGCTCCCATTGGTGAATTAAACCGTGTTACGCCTACCAGAGACACAAACAGCGCGCACGCACATCGCTTCCACAATGACTCAGCATTATTTGACTTCCAAAATGGCGTATTTGCACGTGTTCGAAGGGGGTCAATAGGGCCTTTAAAGGCCCAGAGTATCATTTGCAATGACCCCAAAAAGTAATCGACGAGTTTACAGGAGAAAAGTTCTGAAAGTAAAGATTGAATTAAAAGAAACTATCCAATGAAAGGTTTTCGCTCAAAATTATATAATTTTACCAGAAAATAATCCGTAAAGATGAAATAATTTAGATCGTTTGCAAACGATTTACTTATTTTTGGTTCGCATCTACGCGGTCCAAAATGCATGGGCGCTGTGTACTCCGCGTGCATGTTCCAACGGGCGCGATGCATTTTTATGGACCGCGCGCACACGCAGTATATGACGTGCGCCACAGAGTGCATGACGCAAGCCACATAGTACCCGATCAACTGAGAACGAATATTTGAAACACCCCGCCAAGACCAGGAAAACGCATATGGATTTTCATGTTTTTTTTAAACGTGGTACATTTGACGAAGCTGAAATTTCTCCGGATGAGTTTGTTGATGTCTTTCTTTTGATTTATAATGGTTTTATTCGCAGAATCGCTCAAAAACAGATCATCTACAGGGCCTTTAAGCCATGTCCGCATTGGACTAATTTTGATAAACTAACAAATTATTGCTAAATTTACTAAATTTAGTCTAATGTGGATGGTCGGAAATCACCCGAAAATATCAGTCGACTGTTTACTGCAATTTCTTAGGCTCAGTTGCTATAAGTTTTATCGGGCAAGCATTAGCTGAACAAAAATGTTACAATGCTGTCAAGTCCTGTGTGGACAGGCACTATTATGTAAAACCACGATTAAACACACAATGTTCATTATCAAAAAGTTCATTATAGAAATACAGAGCTCATTATCAAAAAATTAGTTTTGCCCCTCGGCAAAATTTTGTGCAGACCACACAATTTTCACTGGACAATGGCCTAAATACACTAAGCACTGCTAATTCTGTTCTATATTGTACATGTAATATACCAGCTTTTTTACAAATTGCCCCAGTACAAAACAGACATCAAAAGATAACGTATACAATATTTTATTAAAAATTCCATAGACCCTACCAAAGCAATGAATACTAAGCACTACGCACAGGCAATAAAATTTCCGTTATCAATAAAAGCAAATTGCTCAAAGCTAAAAGAAACATGTACACATGTAACATAAAACGTACCCGCATTCTGGCATTTACAATTTTATTTCCAGTACATGTATCATGTGTTAATGCACACTCTAAAACTATGTCGGGTGACTCGGGTCGATATCTATCATCTGATCTTCAAAATACATGTACTGTAGTTTATCAATCCATTATCACAATAGCTTGGGTATTTTGGTTCTGGGTCCAAGTTCCAAATAGATTATCAGGTCAGTGACATACATAGATGTGTACATGTAGGCCAGTACACATAGTTTGCACCATGTTCATACATGTATATATTCCACAGTAAAGCCATGTATACATGATTTGAAATGTCCCAAAATGTCAATCTAAACCATTTTGACCGGAAAAAACTTACTCAAATGGAAGATATAAGTTGCTCCAACTGTCTAATGCAGTGAATGTGATTCCGCCCGAGATATATCTTTTACCAAGAAAACGGTGTGCAAGCACACATTTTTTTGCAAGGGATCTCAGAGGTGGTTCGGGGGAGGGGGAAGAATCAAGTGGGAATTGGGGTTTATTTTCACCCAAGCGTCACCCTGGGGCTACCCCCGAAATTTGATCTAGCAGGAAAAGGCCTTTTTAGGGCAACAGTTTCCACGGCCCCTCTTGGCTTTTAAGTTTTATATCGTCACAGAAGTAACTTGGCAGGGACGCGAAGTCTCAGTGTATCCCCGTTGGACTTCATTTTGTACATGTAATTCCACCACACAACCATAATAGTTGAACCAAAAAAAGGGCCAATGGGAAACACAAGTCTGTTTTCAATACTGGAGAGACTTTTTCACCAGGATCATAACTCTGTGCAAAGCCAGTTATAATAACCTAAGACAGATCTAAGGAGATAACTTATGCAACAAATAGTGCGACAACATACCTTTCTGAAAACCACGTACAAATTTCCTATTTAACGTACATGTATGTAACATAGGACACATACTTTGTGACATTTTTGGTGTCCTTGTTACATGTACATAGGGTATATTGGAAATTTGCACACAGGGGTTTCAGGAAGGTATGTTGTGGCACTATTCGTTGCAGTTCTTTAGCTTAAGTTATCTCCTCAGATCCATCTTAAGATATGTTTTTGTTTTGAGAGAAGATGGATGACATTGTACAGAGATATAATCCTGGAGGAAAAGGTCTCTCTAGTATTGAAAACAGACACATATATGGGTCTTTCTATAAATTAGGGGTCCAGCTTTGGTGTCCCCCGTTACATTTTACATCTTGTTTTTGTAAATTCAGGACTCATTTTAAAAATACTTTCCATCTCAAAGAGTGAGTACATAAAGGAAAATTCATACAAAATGGTTTAAAAGCCATTTTAATGATTTTTGTACGAAATATAACACATATCAGGTGTAACGGGGGACACCAAATGTCACACTTTTGGACCCCTAATTTATAGAAAGACCCATATACAAGTTGATCAAGCACAAACAAATTTGGACAAACATTTATTTAACCATTTTCCTACCTCCATGATTGAACAAACACGTATTGTAAAGTGCACGTGCGATGGTTTTGAATGTAAGCCGCAGACTAGTTAAAATTACGTACCGGTACGTCAGTCATTTGGGGCATGCATGGCCGGCCAGTTGGCAAAACAAAATTTCTTGGATGGCGTCACGTCACATCACAGAAGCATGAAAGACCTTATACTCGCTCCACACATCACGTCTGTATTTGGCAATGCCATGCAAGGTAACTGACCACTTGCAGTGATCAGTGGTCTAGCAGCATAAGGGCTGGTCAGTTTTACCAGGTCAGTTCTATCATGTTACCCCCATGTGATGTCCACATGCTACCCACACACTGGCTGCATAGTGTGGCGCGCGCCCTCTCGCTGGGCGGTTGGTTTAACCTCTATATCACAAATATATTTATTAACCTCGTACAGGAATGAGCGGTTATCCTTGCACAAGAGGGGATAATCTACTGAACAGTGGACCTAACCTAGGGGCTGTTCGTTTGGTGGAAATATACCACCACTTTGCGAAAGAGAGACGAATTATTCAGTTACTGAGCAACCTTCAACCTCACGGAACCTACGGGGTCTAATAAGGCACACAGGGCAATGCAGTAATCCTCACAGGGTCTAATAAACCTCACACAGTCAATAGTTGCAGAGACAACAATCAATATGGTTTAATCCAGAATCACTGTTGTAATCAATAAATGTACACAGGCTTGCTTTTCTAATAATGCAGAGTAATGCAGCGTGATAAACCTCACGCATAAATCAACGTAAATGCAGTACAGGTAAACCTCACGGGTGATGGGTGGCTCTAATAAGCCTCACACGTGAATCAACGTAAATGCAATACAGGTAAACCTCACGGGTGATGGGTGGCTCTAATAAGCCTCACACACGAATCAACGTAAATGCAATACAGGTAAACCTCACGGGTGATGGGTGGCTCTAATAAGCCTCACACATGAATCAACGTAAATGCAATACAGGTAAACCTCACGGGTGATGGGTGGCTCTAATAAGCCTCACACATGAATCAACGTAAATGCAATACAGGTAAACCTCACAAGTGATCAACTTAGATGAAATACGGGTAGACCACATTACATGTACTCAATGTGCCAATAATCCTCACGGGCACGGTAAACCTCGCATGACAAGAGAAAGCGAGCAGCCAACAATACAGTTTGGACTAGCCCCGGGCTAATAATTGACCCTCACGGGACCACAAGAGAAAGGGCAAAATTTACGAGTACTATGTAGGCAATGCGACACAGGTCAAACTCAGCCGGCCTAACAGGCAAGCTCGCGTCAACCTAACTACCGCCCGTAGCCTACACCCAACCTACAAATTACCTCCTTTCTCACTCCCAGCCCCAAAATTGGTCAACCCCAAACTGAACAAATGGCTACTCACTTTACTCCTGCGCAAGTGCAAAACACTCAGTCGCTTACTCGAAGCTATCCTCAGCGACGGCTCCTCAAAGCTTCGACGCTATGCGGCACGATGTCTAACACCCGACTTGGCGCTGTAGCTGTACGGTCTTCACAGACTGACTGTCAAGCTACCAACAGTTAACTTAGCTGCACTGTCGCTACACAGAATTCACACGCGAGGGTGTTCACAGCACGACGCCACACTACACAACGTTCCTCACAGAACGACGCGACCTACACAACTGACTCACATGATTCTGGAGCGCCCAGACATAGGCCAATGCGCGCTCGTGATTGGCTGCTGCGCGTCCTGAATAATTAACTACTTAAACTTATACCAGTCCCTCCAGTTTCGTCACACAGGCCCCAGCTAAGCTTGAGCCGTCCCGGTTCAATTAGCTTAATAAAATAAAATAAAACGAAACTAAGGTACATAATACAATTTCAAATCGTTGTCCAACTACTATAAGGCCGTGATGGCATTGAGTGAGGATCCTAAACCTCACAAGAATTTACACACACTGATACTCCTCACATCTGGGGAGTATGGAATCAAACGAATACTCTGGTCCTTTACTTTATATCAAAAGAAAAATACAGTTATCAAAATATAAGGCTATCTATAAGTCAAGGCTCTGGATCTGTAAAGCTAGTGAATACACGTAAAACTATAAGTTAAGTAAACAAAATAGTTGCTACGCCCTTAAACAATTACATAAGCACCTAATGATTGGCAAGGTTAGAAAAGTCATTTATCATCCTACACATATTGAGCAATTTACATGACACTAAAAAAATATACTGTAGTGTTGCTTATATAGTTCTGAAAACACGGGTTTAAATAACTTTCTTAAAACGCGAGTAATACTTGTTTCAACTTTTAAGAAATGGCACACTATTCAAGTTCTGGTGGCTCGGTAGAGCACTCGCCGACGTCCATACGTTTACGGTAGACCCGGTGAATGTTCTCTTCCAGGACGATCTTGCCCTTGTACGTGAATTTACGATGAAGAGTCTCCTCTACGGCGGTCATCCTCATTTTCTTCGCCGGAGGCTGTTCCTCTTCGCTCTCGGTGTCTTCATCTTGGCTAGTGGCTATCATTTCCGACTGGTTCCTCTTCTCCGTAACCTTTCTGAGGAGCTCCATCATAGCTTTCGGTTAAATCTGTGCCTAATCCCTGTATCTGACGGGAAGGCGATGTTCCCTCTGAGGGTACCTTTTCTGGGTAGAACTGTGAACTTCGATCCTATCCGGATCCTCCTGAAGTCCTAGCTCTTTGTTAACTGGTTCCTCTCCCTCAGGAACGACCTGTGGAACCTCCACGTTTGGTTCCCCCGGAACCCCTAGCGTGGGTTCCTCCACCAACGGCATGTCTACTGCCTGCGGGCAGTATGTCCAGGCCTTCAAAGGTCTGCCAGTATATGGCTTAAGTCGGTCGCCATGTACAACAGAAACCTTGCGTCCAGGCTTTAACTGAATTCGGTATGTCACATCCGAAAGCCTCTTGACCACTAGGTAGGGACCAACCCAGCGTAGCTCCAACTTTGGAGACTTCCCCTTCTTCCTGGTCCTGTTGTACAACCAGACAAACTGACCTTCGTCCAGCCCTTTCCCATGCACCTTGCGGTCGTAATTCCGCCTCTGGTGTCTAGCCTCACGCTGGAGACACTCTCTGGCTCTCGCATGAGCCTCTTCCAGATTTTGCCTTAACTTCAGCGCAAAATCCGTCTTCTCGGAGTCCTCCACTGTAGGACTGCCAACCAGCAAATCTACTGGCATCCTCAGCTCCCTTCCGAGCATCATCATGTTCGGGGACTCGCCAGTTGACTCTTGGGGCGTGCTCCGATATGCAAAACATGCATACGGCAAGCACTCGTCCCAGTCACGCTGGTTCCTCTTAGGCTCGATCATCATGGCCACCATGTTGATCAGAGTCTTGTTGAAACGTTCCACCATCCCATCGGACTTTGGGTTATAGGCGGTCGTCCTCGTCTTGGAGATACCCAAGAGACGACACGTCTCGGCAAACACCGCTGACTCAAAGTTTGTCCCCTGATCGGAATGCAATTCTAACGGCATGCCAAACCGACAAACAAACTCACTGACAAACTTGTTTGCCACCGTCTCAGCCTTAGCATCAGGCAGAGCGTAAGCCTCGACCCACTTGGAACAATAGTCCCCGACCACCATGATCCACAGGTTGCCACTGTCACTCCGGGGCAGTGGCCCCAGCAAGTCCATGGCCACTCTTTCCATGGGCTCGCCTACCAGGTACTGCTGTAGAGGGGAGACCCTCCTTTTAGCAGGAGATTTCCTCCTCTGACACTGGTCACACTGCCTTATGAATGACCTCACATCCGCGGTCATTCCAGGCCAGTAGTACCTTAGCTTCACTTTAGCCAAAGTCTTCTTGACACCCAGATGGCAGCTGGTCCGACCTCCATGTAACTCCGCAAGTACTTCCTCTCTGAATTTCTCAGGAAGTACCAGGTGCCACCTTACCAACTTGCCATCGTCGGACTCCCAACTTCTGTACAACACACCGTCTCGTAGCGCCAGCTGATCCCACAGAGACCACAGGGTCTTATGTACCCAGGAGGTAGCCGATAAGGTCTCCCAATTTGGACGACCATGAGGTTCCTCCTTTGCGTGCACGACCCAGCTCATGGTCTTATCGCCAAGCTGCGCTTCTCGGACAACCTCATTAGGCAAATGTGGCTGGGCCACCATGCCTCTCACCTCAGAGGTTGGCGAACTATGGTCAGCCTCACGTTGACCTCCATCAACCTCATGTCCGGACTCCTCTATGTCTTCTGACGTCTCGTCAGACCGATTGCATTGTTTACAGACCTTCCGGGACAATCCGTCAGCATTTCCATGCTTACGCCCAGGTCTGTGCTCAATGGTCACGTCATACTTGCTGATCACCTCAAGCCACCTGGCCAGCTGTCCCTCAGGGTTCTTAAAATTAAGCAGCCAGCGTAAGGACGCATGGTCGGTACGAAGCAATACCTTTTGACCATAGAGGTATTGCTTAAACCGCTTGAGATAAACAACCACCGCCAGTAACTCTCGCCGAGTCACACAATAGTTCCTCTCGGGTCTGCTTAGTTTACGGCTAGCAAAGGCAAGGACCTTTTCCTGGCCTTCCTGGACCTGGGACAGGACTGCCCCTATTCCATCTCCGCTAGCGTCTGTATCTAGAATGAACTCACCGCCTGGATTGGGGTATGCCAAAACAGGAGCGGTTATCATCCTCTGCTTCAACTCGTCAAATGCTTCTTGACAAGCATCTGTCCACTCAAACGCACGTGACTTCTCAGTCAGCGCGTGAAGTGGCGAAGCTATCTCAGCAAACCCTTTGATGAACTTCCGATAATAGGAAGCGAGGCCTACGAAGCTTCGCACTTCCTTCAGACACTTGGGCGTTGGCCACTCAGCCACGGCCCGAACCTTCTCAGGATCGGTAGCCACGCCCTCCGGTGACACCACATGTCCCAAATAGGTAACCTGTTTTTGAAACAAGAAGCACTTGCTAGGCTTAAGCTTCAAACCAGCTACTCTTAACCTGGAGAAAACGACTCGCAGTCGTTCAATCTCCTCTTCCACGGTCTTGCCAAACACAATGACATCGTCTAGGTAAACGAGCAGGATCTCCCATTGGAGACCCTTCATTACCTTGTCCATCAACCTTTCAAACGTTGCAGGGGCGTTGCAAAGACCAAAAGGCATACAACGCCACCTATACAAGCCGTTTCTAACCACAAAGGTTGATTTCTGGCTGGCGTCCTCATCGAGGGCTACCTGCCAGTATCCGGATGCTAGATCCAGAGTGGAAAACCACTCCGATCCGGCCAAAGCATCTAGCGTCTCGTCGATACGTGGCACAGGGTAAGCGTCTTTGATTGTAACCTTATTCAGCCCTCTGTAGTCGACGCAAAAACGCTTAGACCCGTCCTTCTTCCGGACCAACACCACGTTTGCAGCCCAGGGACTATCAGATGGTTCTATAACCCCTCTATTTTGCAAATCTTCCACCTGTCTCCGTATCTCCTCCTGATCACAGGGGGGATAGCGCCTCAACCTTTCCTTGCTAGGCCTCGCATCGCTTGTATCGATGCGGTGCCTAACAACGTCGGTGCGCCCAATGTCATGTTCGCCAGAGGAAAACACGTCTTGGAATTCCACCAAACACGACTTCACCTCTGCATGGTAATCCTCAGTGAGGTTTACCTGGCAGCGATCATACAAATCTTGCAGGTGTTTAGGGAGGTCCTGATCAGCCTCACGCACATGCTGCTGATCAACCTCACTCATGGGGTCAACCTCCGCGGCCGTAATTATGCCCGCGGTTGTTCCCCTCCTTACAACACGTTTCTCCTCATTCGGATTAAATATCCGCAACGGCAGACTCTCTGCTTTAGGTTGTACCAGTGATCGGCCCAAAATTAAACCTCGCTGAGCCAACTCGCCACCGCCCTCGACAGGTTCAATCACGGCAGACTGTCCCAATGCCTCACAGGTACCAACCACGGTACCAGGCACAACAGCCTCATGACCTGCCGGGATCTCGGTGGTCTCAGCGACTACTACTCGACCAATGAATGGTTCGCCAGTACCGCTGGTACATTCCGACCGTTCACCGTTCAACCTCAGCTCGAGTCTACCAAAATCTAAGCTACCTCCCGTAGGTAACAAAAAATCCATCCCTAAAATGCCATCATACTTCATGTCAGCAAACATTACTCGAATCGGGTAAACTGTCCGACCCACCTGCAAATCAACCCAGGCAGACCCCATGACTTTCAAGGGGGTCCCATCGACTTGTTGAATGCCGACCTCATTGGTTTCTAGGTCGGGCCGTTTTTCTTTAGGGATTTTGTAGTAGACTCGACTACTAATCAGCGTGTCGGTTGAACCTGAATCAACCAAAAACCGACACTTCTCATCCCTCACAATGCCATGGACAAATAAACCGTACCTAGGCCGGGACCCTGTGACAGGCTGAGTGCCTAACGGCTCTCTGCCTCCGTCATCTGGTCCACGCCTCTGGTGAGGTTTACCTGTCTTTGGACCTCGTCCCTGTTTTGACCCTGGAAACCGCCCAGCCTGCCCGCGGGTCCTCCGGTCGGCTGGCTGGCGTTTCCCTGCTCCTTTTTTCCTTTTCGAGGTTTAGTACATTTCCGAGCGAAATGACCAACCTCACCACAGTTGAAACATTTCAACGGACCTGGTCTTATTTTGCCTGGGTTTGGAGACTGCCTTTGATTAGGCTCTCCATTACTTGGGCCTTGCTTGGTGAGTTCATTCAACAACTCAACCACCCGGTCCATCTTGACTGCCTGCAACCCAAGGTTTTTCTCTACGTCCTGCAGTCGTTGCTCGGTACCCGAGTCAACGGCTCTGGCAAACCTCGTGGGTTTTCTCTCCATCTTTCTCTCCATCTCCACCTTCTCAAAATTCTCAGCCTCTAGGGCGGCCCGTATCGCCTCGTCCAATGTCTTTGGTCGAGCGCGATAAATGCCTTCCCTCACGGCTTGACTATCGACGGCGTCTATGTAATGGTTCTTCCCCAGGCGCTCACGTGCCTCTTCGGGAATTTCTGGGTAGGCCTTTATCGTCAAATCACGGACAGCCTGTCCCAACTCTTGTAAGCTTTCTTTTGCTCCTTGCCGTCGGTGTCTCAACTCCACCATATAATTTTCGGCCTGTTGACCAGGACCGAACCTCCCCTTCAACACCTTTACCAGTTCACTATACGTGAACTTCTTCGACCCATCACCCAGAATCCGGAGTGCATCGCCTTGAAGGCTGGCAGCCAAAAATTCGGCTGCCTCCTCGTCACTCCACTGATTCACCTTCATACACGCCTCAAAATGTCGGTAATAGTCATTCCAAATGACTTTACCGTTATACCGGTCGGGGGTTATGGTAGGCCTGTGAGGCTTACTTCCGTGAGGTTTACCATAAACCTCACTACCCACCAACCTCGACTCCCTCTTAAGTGGCCACGGGCCCACTCTAGGTAAGTCAACCTCACTACCAGGCAATTGTGCCTCACTTGTAATTCTGAGTTGCTGGCGACCCACTCCAAGCGAGTCACCTTCACAATAAACCTCATTAGGTTTAGCAGTTGGACGAGTTGCAAAACTCAACAACTCGCTATGTAGAGCTCGCTCCTTCTGTGCACCATCAACCTCACGGTCCTCAAAGGGATTAGTACCAGGACTACGTGTAGGAATAAACCTCATGTGAGGTGTACTCTCCACGTGCCTCGTCCCCCTCTGGACCAACTCAGGTGATGTACCAACATAGGAGTGCTCCCGTGCCTTCAATGAGGCATACCCGGAGGTATCCTCAGGCAGCTTCCAACTAACCTCAGAATCAACCTCAAAGTGAGGTTTACCTCCTACCTGAGGAGCAACCTCACTTACACCCTTAGGCTGTTCACCCCTTTTGACAACCTCTAACTCGGCTGAAAGCCGACCTCGCTCCCACTGTAACCACTGAACCTCCATTCTAGAGCGGTTCAGCTCATCACGGACAGACCTGCGGTCAGCCTCACTGTCCTTAGTGTTACTCATGCTGGGCTTTCCTCCTCGTTAGGAAACTCAGCCTGTACAACACTCTCAAAACTTGGCCACTGGCCACTGGGTGATAGTGGTACCTCACTAGTAAAATCAGGCCGATGAACCTCACGGTCAAAGCCTTCCGAATTTACTCTAAACCACGTATCAACCACTACACGTCGGATTCTGTGGAGAATCGACACTTGCTGCCTTACAGCTTGACGTAAGCTTTGAAGCTCTGCTCGGTTCCTCAATAGGACCCTCACACCAACCAATACGACGACAAACCAAATAACACTGACCGTAACAACAACCCAAGTCAGCATAACACGGCGTGACCTCGTCACAAATAAACCTCACAGTGAACCTCAATGAGGTTCACTCACAAAAGTTCCCCGAATGGATTACTCTTTATTAGGCTGAATAAATCGGCTAAACTTTCGCAAAGTATCCCACTTCTGACACCATTTGTGGCGCGCGCCCTCTCGCTGGGCGGTTGGTTTAACCTCTATATCACAAATATATTTATTAACCTCGTACAGGAATGAGCGGTTATCCTTGCACAAGAGGGGATAATCTACTGAACAGTGGACCTAACCTAGGGGCTGTTCGTTTGGTGGAAATATACCACCACTTTGCGAAAGAGAGACGAATTATTCAGTTACTGAGCAACCTTCAACCTCACGGAACCTACGGGGTCTAATAAGGCACACAGGGCAATGCAGTAATCCTCACAGGGTCTAATAAACCTCACACAGTCAATAGTTGCAGAGACAACAATCAATATGGTTTAATCCAGAATCACTGTTGTAATCAATAAATGTACACAGGCTTGCTTTTCTAATAATGCAGAGTAATGCAGCGTGATAAACCTCACGCATAAATCAACGTAAATGCAGTACAGGTAAACCTCACGGGTGATGGGTGGCTCTAATAAGCCTCACACGTGAATCAACGTAAATGCAATACAGGTAAACCTCACGGGTGATGGGTGGCTCTAATAAGCCTCACACACGAATCAACGTAAATGCAATACAGGTAAACCTCACGGGTGATGGGTGGCTCTAATAAGCCTCACACATGAATCAACGTAAATGCAATACAGGTAAACCTCACGGGTGATGGGTGGCTCTAATAAGCCTCACACATGAATCAACGTAAATGCAATACAGGTAAACCTCACAAGTGATCAACTTAGATGAAATACGGGTAGACCACATTACATGTACTCAATGTGCCAATAATCCTCACGGGCACGGTAAACCTCGCATGACAAGAGAAAGCGAGCAGCCAACAATACAGTTTGGACTAGCCCCGGGCTAATAATTGACCCTCACGGGACCACAAGAGAAAGGGCAAAATTTACGAGTACTATGTAGGCAATGCGACACAGGTCAAACTCAGCCGGCCTAACAGGCAAGCTCGCGTCAACCTAACTACCGCCCGTAGCCTACACCCAACCTACAAATTACCTCCTTTCTCACTCCCAGCCCCAAAATTGGTCAACCCCAAACTGAACAAATGGCTACTCACTTTACTCCTGCGCAAGTGCAAAACACTCAGTCGCTTACTCGAAGCTATCCTCAGCGACGGCTCCTCAAAGCTTCGACGCTATGCGGCACGATGTCTAACACCCGACTTGGCGCTGTAGCTGTACGGTCTTCACAGACTGACTGTCAAGCTACCAACAGTTAACTTAGCTGCACTGTCGCTACACAGAATTCACACGCGAGGGTGTTCACAGCACGACGCCACACTACACAACGTTCCTCACAGAACGACGCGACCTACACAACTGACTCACATGATTCTGGAGCGCCCAGACATAGGCCAATGCGCGCTCGTGATTGGCTGCTGCGCGTCCTGAATAATTAACTACTTAAACTTATACCAGTCCCTCCAGTTTCGTCACAATAGTAATGCCATTATACCAACCCCTATTCTGAACGTGACCTTGTCCTCATAATGCACTAGCCCAGGGGGATTTGTACATGTACCCTCCATGCACAAAGTGCATATTATTGAAAACTCCACATGACTTTTGGTGAAGTTACATGTATTGTACCAAGTGTAGTATGTCAAATGCTAGTTTGTTTTTTAGGGGAGGGGAGTGGGAGCTAGACATAATTTTAAGTTTTTGACAATCATAAAATCTGCTAGATCTGACTTTCAGGGTCAAAAGAATACATTTTTGTTCCACTCCCTTTTGGGTCTTTAATTAGGGGTCCAACAGTGCGACATTTAGTGTCCCGTTATTTTTTGTACAAAAATCATAAAACCATTTTGTATGAATTGTACTTTAGGTACTCACTCTTTGAGATGGAAAGTATTTAAAGAATGTGTCCTGAATTTACAAAAACAAGATGTAAAATGTAACGCGGGACACCAAAATTGGACCCCTAATTTAATTATAGAAAGACTCTTTTGAATTTTTTTCTCTTCCGTTTAAAAAAAAAAAAAAGCACTTTTTGTTTTACACATACCACGTATTTGACCCAACAATTGGCATTGTTTAAATTGTTTGTTGATATAGGCCCAGTTTAAAACAAAATATTCATGTAGCAATATGGTGTCTGTAAAAACGGGGAGGGGCTACATGTACTACATTTGTACACGTGTGTACGTACAGTAGTACAGTATGCAGGGCTCGAAATACCTACTGGACCGGTGGAGCGAGGCCAGTAATTTAAGCATCGGTCTAGTGCTTTCTCTACCGTACTAGACCAGTGGTCCAGTGCATTTTAAAACTAACGAACAGTAAATCTACGTTCGTTGTAGGTTTGGTTTTGTAAAAAATAGCGTCGGTCCAGTAAATGGAAAATTAGCTACTATAACCCTGTGGTCTAGCAGATTTTGTTTATGAAATTCGAGCCCTGGGAGGGGCTACATGTACTATTACTATGTACGTGTGTACAGTAGTACAATATGGCTTCCTGTATAGACCAATCCGGTAACGAAAGTCTACTTCCCTGTATATCCGCCATAGCTGGGGGTCTTCCAATGCATGGGTTGTGCGTTTTGTGTTGCTGTTAGAACGAAAAGCGCTCAACCATTAGATGCACGAACGCGCCCCCTCCGTGCGTGCACGCGACCCCTTCGCGTATCTGCAACTCGCCCGCCTTCGCGTACACAACCTTTAAAGACGTGCAACTTGTTTGAAGTAAACAAATGCAGCTTCAGCAACAGCAAAAATATACAGTTCATTCAGTGGAATTCAGCCCCCAGCTATGGCGGGGAAGGAGGTAGTTACCGAATTGGTGTATACAAAGGAATACATATGACACCGGGTCACAAAAGTGCCAGGAAGTGCGACCGACAAAATACTGCTTTTTTTATCGAGTCAAGCATTTGGAGGTTGAACTCGGCATTTTAAATTCCAAGAGTACTTTTCACACTTTTAGGATCAAGTCTGAATGCGCAGGTAATTATGTAATTTTTTAAAACAATGTGGTACAGTTTTAATCCTACAAATAATGCCCATGCGAGCAGATCATAATCACTCACCTAAATTTATTTTACCGATCTCGCTATGGTCAACGCATGTTCTAAACACCCCACTGGCCATAGAATTGACAGCGAACGCAGTCAGAGCCCCACGAATATTCCTAACAGTGTCTTGTGACCGGTTCAATTTATAAAATTTTGTGACCCTTTCTAGAAACTAAAATGCGTAGATGAAATGTGTGGTGTCATTCTTGGCACTACGCCAACCAAGCAGTACTGAGCACATAGAGAACAATATTGAGGTACGGGGTCAGTGTTTATCAATGAAGCACTATCATGTGACAGGATTATCAAAGGTTACTGGCCCTGTGCCAGGAATAGTACATGTACATGTGTATTATGGATACAAGATTGTAACGTGACAAAATTATCAAAGATTTTTGACCTGTAAAGGTACATGTGACTTTATACTGATGGAATTTGAATTCTAAAATTGATAGGGCCAGTATTTTTCAAAGAAGCACAAACGCATGTGACATACTGTTCGTGGTAATTACGGTATCATATGTTGGCCACGTGCCAAGAAGGTGACTTGCGAGTAACGGAACATGTGACCGATACCTAAATTTTACTACAGAGAAACCTGCCTAAAGTGGCCACATCTGTTCGGTCCCAAATAAATTTGTACACAAACATATGGAGGTACCAGTAGAACCTTGATATTAGGGCCCCTGTCTAACGCGGCCAGTGGCCAAGGCACTAGGATTTTTGTGTACAATCCCATGGCCACAATAAATTGCCTCAATAAACCAAGCTACTATGAGGATTTGTTTTTAGGAACCCCCTCAAAATTTAAAAATTGAACAAATTTTAACTTACATTGTATTAATGAGGAACCCTTTTAATAATTGTTGCACTTAACTTCTGGCCGTTTTTCCTTTACAGACATGCATTAGGCATTGTGGTATGTTTTATGATGTTAAGTACATGTACATCCATGCGCATGCTAAACCTCTATACAAGGGCCACCTGCTTATTCTGGCCACATTTTGTCCGTCCCCTGGGTGGCATATATTTCCATTATTAAAAATACCATTTCCTGGGTCCTACAACTCATGTGTTTGTTGTCAACGAGTTTCGAGTCACAATTTTTGATTTTCGAGTCAAAATTTGTAAGTTTCGAGCCGAAATTTGTAAGTTCCGAGTCAAAATTGTTAAGTTTCGAGTCAAAATTTTTAAGTTTCGAGTCAAAATTTTTAAGTTTCGAGTCACAATTTTCGAGTCAAAATTTCCAGTTTTCAAGTAAAAAAAATGGATTTTTAAAAATAAAAAACTGCAGTTTTGTTTACTCATAAATTGGAATTTTTGAATTGAAAAAATAAATATGATTCGAAAAAATAAATTGTTGAATCGAAACTGGAAAATTGAGACTTGAAACTTGATAACGAACACACCTTTAACTCAAACAGCCACTGAACCATAACAAATTTCCTCATCTACACAAACTAAAGACCCCCAAGGCCAGTGCCAAGGTTTACCATACCAAGCTTTGACTACCGGTATCATAATTTGCATTATCACAACAGACTACAACTACAAGCACTGTTGGTTTTTACAGGAAAAGAGGTGTGTCTTTATTAACAGGAAAAACGACCAATCAGCATAGTTCGATCACACCTTGCCCACATCCACACAGATCAGCCCACTGTGACCTCTATCTGACCATGTCATGTGTGCAGTCACGCCACACTCATGCCATTGCAGATAATACTATATCGGCCCCTTTCAAGATAACAATTTGAATGCTGTTGATAAGATATTCTCGGCCAGGAAAAAATAAGGCCATCGTTCAGAAGTGAATACACTGTAGTAATCTTTTGTCGATTGCCTAGGCAATGCATAGTTCCGATTTTGCCCAGTTACCGGTAACCCCGCCCCCTTGGATATTGTTGCTATGGCTCACACGCTATCGTCAAAATGGCGACACACACTGCACAAACCAATGGGACTTTCAACGGAAAGCACATATTCATTGGAGAAATCTCTGCTAGCTCTGTTGTGATTGGTCGGCGGGTTCGGTTGATTGACAGGTCGGAACTATGCATTGGCTCTACACCTAAAATCACTGAACCATGTCCCTGAGCTTTTGCAATGGTACTTTTTCCCCGACGGCCATGATGTTTAGAGCCAATTACCATGGCAACACATGTCCATGGGCTAATTTCATTAAGCTGTTTAGCAGAAATTTTTCGTTTCCTTTATAAAAATGGGTTAATAGTTGAAATTGCATGTCAACTTGTGTTTTTAGCAAGAATATCTGCTATTCTTGCTAATAAAACAAGTTCAAATACAATTTTGATTGTAACCCATTTTTATAAAGCAAACAAATGTTTAATTTAGCAAATTTTTCTGCTTAACAGCTTTATGAAATTGGCCCCATTTCACAAGCACTAGGCAAACCAAACTGCATGCTAACCTACCAATTTTTTTCTGCTAACGCGGCGCCATCTTTTTTCTTCGCTATTTTCGGCACAATTTGAGACACATTTTCCAACAGATACACAAATTTCAGCTGTTGTTGAAATATTTCAGTCGGCGACAGGCAAAGGTTTTCTTAGACTGGTTCCCGTCCACATATTCCACACGAGAATATAAGGACAGGTAAATGGCGCTTCATCTTGATCTTTAATTGGTCGTCTTTGCGCGTGCGCACTGTGTTTTTTATATTTAAAAATTGGCCAAGCCCTTTGCTTTAGGCAATGTACTTTATTTACATAATTGGACATGTTCGACACGCACGGCCAAATTACGAATGTCAATGCAAAATCTGCGCACTTACTAAAAAAAATAATAATAATAATAACCACGTGACAGGCAGAATTCTGCCTATCATGGCTGCCCTTTACCCATCCCTATATTTTTGCAATGAGCGAATCAATCTATAGGGATCGGGAACCAATCTAGGGTTTTCTATGGTAGTAATAATCAATTAAAAAATGAAAACATTACCGATGACTGTACTTAAAGCAGACGACAAAGACGTTCGAACAAAACGGACGACAGCGTTGAGCGCGCACTCTCTTTGCTTAGAACAACAAGCTTTATGAAATAGGCCCTTGCTAAATGAAAATGTGTGCAATACTTAATCCAAAATTGTTGATTCAATGCAACATGTTTTATGAAATTGGCCCTAGATCACATTTTTAGACTTTGATACTTTTCATTCGTCATATTTGTCTCAGTACCATTCTGAAAATTTGTGCTCTAAATCCGTACACATGTATTTTCAAGGATATCGTAAAAAAAAACAACAGATTTTTGTAAACTAAATTATCCGCTACATAAAGCAGTGCAGTGATGGACACCAACCTCTCTGCTTCCGCGTCCAAATTGGAGATTGCAAATTTCCTGTTTTCTTCCCATGGATAGTATTTTGGGGAGGCGTTTTATATGATTATTAGGTTCGAACAAAGTCCATTTTCTGTAAAATTCTGGCCAAGCTCCTTTAAAACTAGCCAGGGCTGTGCAAATTCCAATATTAATATTTGACTATTCTAATCACATATTGATGGAATTCTGTTGGTCGCACACGCTGGTACTTATGGGACCCGGTGTCATATGCCTTTGTATACGAGCATAGCACGTGACTGGTTAGACAGAATGATTCTGTTACAGAAGGAACCCCTTTCATAAAGTGGATTGTTGTAATTTTGCCTCGAAATTAGAATCACACCAAAAAATGTCCTCCTAGTTGTGTCCTACAGTGGTTTGAGATTTCCATGATTGGAAAATGATTTTAAAAGAGACTTACAGTACCGTTTTTGAAGCCAAAATTTCCTCTTGCGTGGAATCCGGACGAGGATTTTCTTCGTAACTGTAAATTCTAGACGCTAGAGGGCGCTGTTACGAACTAGTGGCTTTGGCTATGGCTTTGCTGTTGCAATGGGCAGACAATAAAGGTCCTTAGAAACAGCATAGTAACAGCAAAGCCATAGCCAAAGCCACTAATTCGTAACAGCGCCCTCTAGCATCCAGAATTTACAGTTACGAAAAAAATCCTCGTCCGGATTCCACGCAAGAGGAAATTTTTGACATCTCAAACCACTGTAGGACACAACTAGGAAAAATTTTTGGGTGTGATTCTAATTTCGAGGCAAAATGACAACAATCCACTTTATGAAAGGAAAGCTCACTGACTAGTGACTGGTGTGAAAATAAATTCATTCGTGCTTAGATACGTAGATACATGTACATGTTGCGTAGACAACGGCTTTGTTCCTTTTAACCTACTTCCAAATACTGAAAGGCAGAGGCCTGTTTTTTGCTGATATATGCTGTGCTCTTCTGTACTCGCCCTGCCTTTCAATTTAAACGTTTTTTTTCCCATCAAAATCGTTGCTCAAAATGGAATCTGTAGGCAAGTCATTTTACAGGAAATTGCAATTTTTGGTAAAATCAAAATCTCTACACGTTCTACATACCTCCCTGGCCGTAATAGTCTCAAAACTGACGTACACACCTTCGTTTTTAACAATTTGAAGATCAAATTCAACTTCATAAACTACATCGGCTGCCATCGTATTTTACAGAGGCCATAGCCTGCGCAATGGCGCTTGCCTATAACTTTTTCAAGCACCAGACCAGATCCAGCACGTACCATGGACGAGGGGAGGGGGGGATTTGTTTTAGCGCGCCACTGTGCGGTCAGTGAATGAAGGATTCACGTCAAATGACTTTTCACTCCTAAAGTTGCCACGAGGGTCGCTTTGACAAAAAGCCGTTTGGTGGCTCTAACATGCTACCGGTAGCTCAACCAATTGTGACAGCCTTATAATGGTACAAACTGGCGCCGTTCAAAAAGTAGAGTTTTCTGGTTTATTATATCTAGGCCTAAGCTCAATTAAAATAAAAATTATATTTGTAAAAAATTGCATCTTTCCTTGATTAAAAGCGTGTGAGAAGATCACATGTTAATCGCTTCACAAAAATGAGAATGAAATTGATGAACATTGTCATGTCCCCAGAGCCCCATAGGTTTGTGTGAAAATTCCCTGCTTCATCTGTCATTCAATCCCATGATGCCTTGAGAATGTCGATAAGGTTTATTCCCTATTCGAAAAGTCGGTTTTATTTTCGATCAAATATTCAATATTCGATGCCTGATTTTTGTTTATATACAATTTTGACAAAAAGGTCTGGGGTATGAATAAACCTTATCGACGTTCTCAATGCATTATGGGATTGGATGACAAAATTGCCTGGCCAAATGTGCATAAACCTATGAGGCGGACACCTACCCCTAGAACTATGGGGGACTGTATCCCCCATAGGTTATGTTGTTTTTTTCCAATATGGCGGCGCCTGAACTTTAAGATCGGACCGATACGGTTTAAGCTAGCGCAATAATCCGCTCCCCAATCGCCACCAAACTCCGTCTGATAGTTCTTGAGACACTCACCTTGCGTGTGTCTACGGAATTTCGGTACCATTTGTCCATTAAATTCTCCGAAAATAATGTTGGAAAATGAACGGGAACATGTGCGATGCATCCACATGCATCGCACCGAATGCCTCGATCATGCATCCACATGCATCGCACATGTTCCCGTTCATTTTCCAACATTATTTTCGGAGAATTTAATGGACAAATGGTACCGAAATTCCGTAGACACACGCAAGGTGAGTGTCTCAAGAACTATCAGACGGAGTTTGGTGGCGATTGGGGAGCGGATTATTGCGCTAGCTTAAACCGTATCGGTCCGATCTTAAAGTTCAGGCGCCGCCATATTGGAAAAAAACAACATAACCTATGGGGGATACAGTCCCCCATAGTTCTAGGGGTAGCGGACACCAACTCGGCAACTTTTTTACTCATTTTCACGAAAACCAAAAAGAGTTCAAGAATCAACCTCCCACCACTTTATCTTTGACACATATCAAACATTCTGACAAACATGTCCCGAAACAGAAATGTTGCAAATGCGAGAAATCATCGGGGATTCCCTTCGTATCGGTAGAGTCCGAGGACCACGCTCGCAGCTCGGTATGCGCTATGCAACACACGCCGTATCGGCACGGCGCTGGACGGATTGAGTGTGCTGCACTGCGAGTCCGTGTACACGGACTCCCCCACCAATATAAATTTTTAAACATCGTTTTAAAAAATGCATATCTTCAGATATCTTTCAGTTCCTATTTAAAAGGTTTGAATTGCACAATGTTGTGATATTTTAGAGGATGTTTTTCAAGATGCGCTATTTCAGAAACGGCAGGAATGTGTTGTGAAACTCAACAGTTTTTACCAGGAGTCCGTGTACACGGACTTGCAGTGCAGCACACTCAATCCAACCAGCGCCGTGCCGATACGGCGCCGCGTTTTGCATAGCGCATACTGAGCTGCGAGCGTGGTCCTCGGACTCTACCGATACGAAGGGAATCCCCGATGATTTCTCGCATTTGCAACATTTCTGTTTCGAGACATGTTTGTCAGAATGTTTGATATGTGTCAAAGATAAAGTGGTGGGAGGTTGATTCTTGAACTCTTTTTGGTTTTCGTGAAAATGAGTAAAAAAGTCGCCGAGTTGGCGTCCGCCTCATAGGTTTATGCACATTTGGCCGGGCAATTTTGTCATCCAATCCCATAATGCATTGAGAACGTCGATAAGGTTTATTGTTTCCTAATAAAGTAGGCCTAATACATACCTACGTAAACCATGGAGGAATGTTGCAAACTGCGAAAGCCGAAAGATCAGCTTAATTCAGTCAGCTGATCGATGATGAATGATCAGTCTCTGGATGCAGTAGCGCGCCACGCGCGGCGACAGCTGTGCGAAAGCGCGCGCTACGTAATCGGATCACGTGGTTATGGTTTTGCCAAACTATTGTTTTAGTAGCAGATACTTATGTCGATATAAAATCTAATAGAAAGATATATTACATAGGCTAATGATATTTTAATATACGAGATTTAAAACAATACTTTGAGCTAAGATTGCTGGTCATTTTGGCTAAAACAAAAATACAGCTTCAAATATATTTTTGAACGAGACTACAATGGCGGCCGCCATACACACGACCAAAATCACCAAATTCATGCATGAAATTTGCATTCTCCGCGACTGCAGGCAACGGTTCAACGTAGGAAAAAACAATTAACCTGTATGTTTACCCTGTATTTTTTTAAGGATCCCTTAGGGTATAATAAGGTACAATTAGTGGGGTAAATAAACCGTAGTTATCCACAGATCCGGGGCCGGGCACACACAAAACATATTTCATAACTGATAATAAACCTTATCGACGTTCTCAATGCATTATGGGATTGGATGACAAAATTGCCCGGCCAAATGTGCATAAACCTATGAGGCGGACACCAACTCGGCAACTTTTTTACTCATTTTCACGAAAACCAAAAAGAGTTCAAGAATCAACCTCCCACCACTTTATCTTTGACACATATCAAACATTCTGACAAACATGTCCCGAAACAGAAATGTCGCAAATGCGAGACATCTTTGGGGACTCCCTTCGTATCGGTAGAGTCCGAGTACCACGCTCGCAGCTCGGTATGCGCTAGCGCTATGCAACACACGGCGCTGGACGGATCGATTTTAAAAAATTTATATTGGTGGGGGAGTCCGTACGTATACACGGACTCGCAGTGCAGCACACTGCCGATACGGCGTGTGTTGCATGCATAGCGCATACCGAGCTGCGAGCGTGGTACTCGGACTCTACCGATACGAAGGGAATCCCCGATGATTTCTCGCATTTGCAACATTTCTGTTTCGGGACATGTTTGTCAGAATGTTTGATATGTGTCAAAGATAAAGTGGTGGGAGGTTGATTCTTGAACTCTTTTTGGTTTTCGTGAAAATGAGTAAAAAAGTTGCCGAGTTGGTGTCCGCCTCATAGGTTAATGCACATTTGGCCGGGCAATTTTGTCATCCAATCCCATAATGCATTGAGAACGTCGATAAGGTTTATTATTGTTGAGCAGGCCGTTTTATACTGCAACGTCACTTCTGGTAGGCTGGAGTGAAAACAACGGTGTGCCCATGGTGACAAGCATGAACAAATTTGTTTTCACTCCAGTCACGGTGATATGCGGAAATTTATAAAACCCGGAGGTCGGAGGTGGTTGGAGGTTCCTCAAGTCAAAGGTACCCGGAGGTAGATTGTTTTTGCTAACGTGTAGTTGGTGCGTTGACGGTGGCCCAGAGCTACGCAGTATTAAAATAACAAGCCGGAGGTAGGTTGTAGCATGTACTACACGGTCACAACAAATTCTACCTCCGGGTTACCTCCGACCTCCGGGTTTCAACGACACCCGTGATATGCCCGTATGCAAAGGCATATGACACCGGGTCACAAAAGTGCCAGGATGTACGACCGACAGAATATAGTGCATGAAATTAAAATGTTAAAACAGTTCAGATTGGCCTAATTCAAAATTTTTTTTTCTTTTTTTTTCTTCAGAAATCAAAGGAACAATGTCAGAAGAAGGGATGCTCGTACGTCAGTCAACCATTGATGGCATCACTGCGTTTATTGACGACAGTTGCCAACAGCTAGATGCGTTACTTCATCGTTTACAATGGAAGAAGGAGGAGATTCTAGTAAGAATTAAATGGCCCTCGTCACGGTTTTTGCTTATGCAGTGAAACTTGTATATAGTGGCCACCTCAGGGACCGACAAAATGTGGCCAGAATAAACAGGTGGCCCTTATATAGAGGTTTAGCAGGCACATGTTTGGATATACAAACATAAAACATACGATGCACTGAGTGCATGTCTATAGTTGTAAAATGGCTAAAAGTGAAGTCCATCAAAGGAATACTGGCTAAAAAGTTAAAAATTGTCATGTTTTTTGTTTAAAATTGTTTAACTTCTCATAAAATTTGCTTGGCGTGGCAGGGGTCGATTTTACTAACGCTTACGATCCTTCTTAACTCGAGATGCGATGAGTTACCGCTCCGTAACTTGTGTTGCATCCTAAGAAGGATTTCAAGAAACTTACGATGAGTGTACCGTTGCATATCTGCCATGGCAATGCACCGTAAGCTACGATAAGGCAATGGGTCATCGTAGCGTACATTTTGACCAACGATGGTCATAGTTTTTGCCATTTTTGGAAGATGAGACGAACTTTGGCTCCCAAAAAAACTGATTGCCACTGATTGTTTCTGAATTAACCGTAAATTCCCATCCATATTACCCAGTGTCTCTGGCCATCGGCTGCCAATGGCGCCACCCACCCACTATCTCGATGTTTAGGTGGAAGACGCTTGTAAGCTTCATGCAATTCAGCCTACAGGCTGCAAATTGAAGTTCATTAAACCCATTAAATTATAATAATAAATAAATAAATTTCTGTCTTTAATAGCAGGGTGACGATAAGAACATGAAAACATGCCCTATCAACTCCAACCACGTGGTCCCAGAGACTTCCCTGCAACGCCACGTACATGACTGCCAGCTTGTGGCTGAAGGATACTCCAGGCTCGAACAGGTACAGTCACAAAGAAATCAGTGCTTAAAGATAGTAGTTTTTAAAAAAAATCCCGTGCACAGGACTTTTTTACCATGCACTTGTACACAAAATCCATATATAGAGTTTCAAGGTTTTCTGAAGCATTGATGCATCTAAGTAGCTAAAATTTCTTCAGGCTAGTTTACCAACATTCTTCCTTAGTTTACACTCTTAAGGCGGATACACACTATCGCGGGAAAATCACACTTTCGCGCTGCGCTCACCGCATTGCATGAGCTCCCAATCGCCGATTATTCCAAAATAGAAAATTCCACTCTGGTAACTTGGGGCTTATCTGATACCTCATTGGCTGCGCGTTGGAAAGGTCAGCGCACCGCGGTCAAAGTTCAACAAATTTAAACTTTGACCCAGCTCAAAACGTTTTGCGTGTCGCGATAGGCCGCGCACAAGCGGCAAACCAGTTTGTGTACAAACCAATGGAACAGTGTGATTTTTCCGCGATAGTGTGAACTCCCCTTTATTCCACGAATCTGTAAAAAGTTTTATCTTGCAAATGATACATAGGGCCTTTAAAGACAGATTACATGATTGGAAAACTTTTAAGAACAGGAACAGCAGCATCACATAACTAAAGAATAATGTTGAAAAACTGTGCCTGGTAGCTTAGCTAGTAGAGCATCTGCCCGGTGTGTCAGAGGTCCCGGGTTCGAATCTCAATGAGGACCATACGATTTTTCTCTCATCTCATATTCAGTCTAATTTGACTCTCTCGTTTCTCCAGAAGGAAATTCCTGAGTCGCACAGCTTTTATTATGCAGAATCGTCGTCTGTCGTCCCTGTGATCATTGGTAAGATTTTTATTCATCCTTGTGCAGTTTTTTTTTTGCTTAGCCTGTCATTGAATCGTAGTCTTCAGCGAAGTTTATAAGGTCATCAGGGGTCGAAATTAACCTGAATTTCATGCTGGTCAGCAGGAACAGTAGATTGGAGAACTCTACTGGTCCTGCTGAAAATTTGGTGGTCCACTGGTGCTTTTCAAAATGGCACCGAGATACTGCAACACTTTCTGGTTTGAGGTCATTGAGTGCAGGATGGATGAGATTGCTTTTTGATCCAACACTGAGAGATCGGAGAAAGAAATGAAGTTATCTGAAAATGTCTAAAGCGATCAGGAATTTTTTGTGGTAACCAGGAATTCTTCGCATTGAGTAAGAAATGTTTACTGTGGATTAGGCATCAGAGAATGTTTCCATGAGTCATGAAATGTTTTCACTGGTCCATCGGACCAGCACTTTTGACAGATCTAGTGGTCCTTCTGCTTTTTTACTGGTCTCGGACCACAGGACCAGTGTTAATTTCGACCCCTGGGTCATGTACATAGTGCATTACAGGTGTGTAACGCATTTGGAAGGACCCGTCCTTTTACAAATTATGGTGTTTGATCGATGATAATCAACGCTGTACAGAGAAAAATAACATAAGGATCCACTGGCTCTAAGGAAAAACAAGATGGGCGCCAGCATTTTTATTTTCAACTTGTTTGTACACAAGGCAATTGGGGCCGAGTCAGTCTGGGTCCGAGTTTGTACACATGGCAATTGGGGCCTAGTCGGTCTGGGACCGAGTTTGTACACAAGGCAATGGGGTCCGAGTCAATCTGGGGCCGAGTTTGTACACAAGGTCTGGGGCCGCAGTCGGATACCTACGCGTGTATGCATGCACTTACACACAAGCTGCGTTGGACACAATGCAGACCCAAGCTGTGGCGCGTGGCGAAATGGAAAAATAATGAAGTGATCGTGATCGTCGTTTGCATGCCGCAAGTGAGAGAGCAGAACACTGGACTTGAATACATTGTACCGCCCGTAAACATCACTGATACCCACCTTGGGCGACTAATGTGCGAATTTTGTGGTCGCCAGTGGTGATAAGCATTTAACCACTGGTCGCATGTGAGCATTTTTAGGCGCCAATGCAACCATTTTAGTCGCACCGTACAGCGTTGATGATAATGCATATATGTAAACTATCCATACACACTTTTTTCTTTGTTTCATTTCTAATAGATAAAGAAATGCAAAACAACATCTTGTCAAGAATAGCAGGTAACATCACAAAATTTGTTTTCATAGTGTTGTGCAAGTACTTTTAGATGTAAAACTTAATTTTAAAAAATATACATTTATCTGTTTAAAGGGCCTGTGACATCCTAAACAACTTTGTGCCTAAGCTTTGCTTCATAATGCCGGATTACTTGTTCAGCAAGACATACTATTGTTCGTTTGGATGTAAAATCAATAAAAGGTGGCATTTTTCAACTTTGAAGATTTCATTGCAATAAATCACAGACAGAGGGCGCTGTTTTGAGTGCATCACATAAGGAAGACAGAAGGGAAAAGTTAAGAAAAAACATAAGACTTCAAGTTGGACTTGTGGCAAATTGCTGCAGTTTCTACCCCCAGTTTTGTCATGGCTTACAGCAGGCAACATGTAAAACAAACTCAAACAGCCATGGATTACAAAAGTTTCAGGAAAATTGAGAAAAAAGTGGATACTTTTGTGCACAGTTCAATGTGATTTTCCTGTGTTTGCCTCTTGTGACGTCGTGACCTTGGTCATGAATATGCATATTTGCATTAGCATAAAAACTAAAAACCTTTGTTTTAACCCCCAAAGCAAGCTCCAAATAGGATTTTTATGACTTTAACTGAGTAAAGTGGTTTTAAAGCATAGATTTCATTGATACAAATCCTAAATAAGGGGCCCTTTAACAGATAAATGTGGCATATACCAGGTTTGACGATTATTTTGGGGGCCTAGGGGTATGGTGTGCATTGCAAGTGCATCTGTAAACACCAGCAACAATCTTTAGTGTCGGCTGATTGGTTAACCAGTTAACTGACACTTGAAAGAATTGCAAACCGGTATCTGAATTAACCGTAAATTCCTATCCCTAGTAGTGATGGTACCAAAAGATGTGTCACAAGTGTTTTTGTTACATGCATGTAAATTGCCCCTCAAACGTTTTTAAAAAATTTAAAAAACGTAAACAAAAAAGTGCAAAAATATTTAATCCGTTGCAAAATGTTCCCCATTTGCCATGTAAACTAAGGAAGTTAAGATGAAAAAAGCTTTTGTTTTTTATAAATGTTGTCGGATTTCTTGTTTTACAGTGAGCAAGCGTTTGCACTGAAGGCGAGTGATTTCTCACCTATATTCCTGTGGACTCTCCACATATCCTTAAATGTATCCTCTTACAAAAAATCTTTATAAATATGAACTTTTCCCATTACCATGGAAACCTTCCCTGTGTGTCCACCATAGCTGGGATGCGGTCAGTGCATGAACTACATGTACATGCGTTATGTGATGATGCTCATTGTGTCGTCGCTTCGAACAATTCGTCGCGTTTTTCTCATACTGACGAACATGTCCAAACATGCCAAACTACAATTTCAAGTATCGCGTTTTTAGTTGGACCCACTTTTGGGTTTAATAACCTTTTTGCTTAATGTCTGAGCTTTGATTAATTACGTATTTTCCATTTATTTGATTAATATCTGAGCAGTTATAAAGCTGTGAACGTGTTTGTCGGTATGAGAAAAAACAAAATTCGATGTGCGTGCTGTTCGCCACCCGTAACGCTATGCACTTTCGGGTTCGTCACTATGAGAAAAACTCAAAACGTTGTTCGCCACCTCCATATGTTTAGTGTGTGTTTGAACGGTGGTCTTGAGACAAAGCGATGTCGAACGAAGCACTGAAAATCACTTAATTATGAAAACACTCCCCGTCCAATATGTCCAAGCTTTTTCTGTGGTTTTCGGTGCGTAGTTTCACCCCAAATTCCCTCAACATAATTAGCTTGGACGGAAAGTATTTTTAAAATTCAATGATTTTCATTGCGTCGTTTCATTCAAAATTCTTTCATTAAAAAAGTGATGGGCATGGCAATCACGCGCAAAGGAAGCTCATTGTAAATTTGTGTGTGCAAAGAGCACGTTGCGCGGATCATGAATGCACGGTGTTCGATTTATCGACGTAAAATGCACAGTTTATATGCACTGGAAAAAGAGCCTCCCGGCAATGGCGGACGCGTACGGGGAAGGCGTCCTGGGAAAGGTCAATAATGTTTTCTCGTGAATAAATTTAAACAAGATATTGGCCTAAATCAAATGCTAGAAAATATTTTAAAGGGGAGGAATTTGGCACGTAAGCAAAAGTGCCAAGGTTAAGTGCAACCGGCTATTAAATTGAGAGAACGGCGCTAATGGGCTGCACCAGTTCCTAAGGGTGTGGTCGGCAGCCTTGAATAGAGGCTACAGTCAAGTGGGCAAAGAGATGCGTGCACACAGGTTTAAAGAAAAATTGGACTGGAAAAGAAGTTTATGTACTGTGCACAATAGACATTTATCACAGTGCGGCCATCTTGCATTTCTCCCTATTCACTGGCGGAGTCGTGATGTCAGCCTAAGGTCACAGGTCACAGTACACGTAGTGCCGTACGTGTTGAACCATGGCCATGATGTGATGGCAATGGTATGGCAGCATAATGTTCGTTTCAAGGCCATCCAAAAGCATTTTGCAAGCTGGGGGAAATTGCAATGAAATCCAGTAATGTTCAGAGAATTTCATATGACCTGGGACGTATGTATATTGGGGATCGTTAAATCCAGTCAAACAAAGAAAACTTACATGTACTCAATTGAGGTACATGTAAGTCCGTCGTTCGAAATTTGTGAAGGGGTCTAATTGAATGACGTTTCTTGTAATTTTTCTGAGAAAACAACGGCATTTATGTCTTTCACTTCAGCCTGCTGCACCTCAGCCTGCTGCAAACCAGTTTACCATCTTATACTGTTATTTTTACGTAATTTTGCCACTATCGCGAGTTGAAAATCGTTACTTTCCTTGCTTTGTGTTCTTTGTGTGATCAAACTGGTTGTTAGGGAGTGCGCGCGTGTGACCTGGGCGGAAGCTGACGTCACACTCTGCCAGCGAATTAAAATCAACGTAACCTAAGCGAGGCTTGCAGGAAAAATAGTTTGGTCCTGTGTTGAAATAGACCGATCCAGTAAGCTCCGCCCATTTTGGAATTGACCAATCACAGCCTCAGGTTGAGGTAACCAAAAAGTGGATCTCCATTTTGGTTACCTGAGTCCTCAAAATTTTGTGCACAGAGCTACGGCGAAATGCAGCACGAGTGACGCAAAAACACCATAAACATCATTTTTATCAGCGCAGAGGACCCTAGCCGGTTTAAAACGGATTGTATACGAATTTAACCTACTTTTAATCCCTTCATAAATGTGTTTTTGTGTAAACGGGAAAAACTCACCAAGATTAGCGTGTCGTTTTGCTAAAATTTTGTGCATTCACTGCTTGCTAGATGTGTGTCGAGATGTTTGTGTTCGATCGCACGCGTTACGCATAATGCAGGCGTGTTGTGCGTGTTTCAATACGCGCTGACCAGGGCGCTGACGCACGGCGCGGCCACCGACTCTATTGCACGTGCCTCACATGTGTGGCATGTTGCTAGGCAATTTGTAAATGGGCGGAGCTTACTGGATCGGTCTATTGTCACGTGTCAACATAAACACATTTCAAAATTTTTCTCTTGAACATCTTTATTTAAAAATTTGTGATCTACTTGTACCAGTAAATAAATTTTATCTTCATGGATTATTTTCTGGTAGAATTATATCATCTCAGGCGGAAACATTTCATTAGATAGTTGCTACCAATTCAATCTTTACTTTGAGGAAGGTTTTCCCAGTCAACTCGTTGATTAACATTTTGGGTCATTGCAAATGATACAGTGGGCCTTTAATAAATCAACTATACTTTATATTATACAGGGGGTACCCCACACAAAGAAGTGCCACGGACCGTAGATCGCATGGATAAAGCTTTCACGCCTGCTGAGAGACTAGCTCTCCACGATGCCGTCTTGGAGAAGGCAAGAGCCAGCAAGACAGAGGGAAGCATAGCCCTGAAGGATTTGGAGTTTGATCCCGAAGCAGTCCTCAAAAAAGGTACAGTCATTTACTCGCATGAAGAGCTTTTACATATTAAAAGAGATTTCCCCAGAAAATGGATTCCGTTCTAACCCAACAATCATATAAAATACCTCCCCAAAATACTATCCATGGGAAGAAAACAAGAAATTTGCAATCTCCAATTTGAACGTGGAAGCAAAAAGGTTGTAATCACTGCACTGCTTTATGGAATGGATAAATTGGTTTACAAAATATCGGTGGTTTTTTTATGATATCCTTGAAAATATACGATTGAGAATGCAAAATTTCAGAATGGTAATGAGAAAAATATGACAATTGATATGGTATCAAAATCTCAACACCCATTGGAAAATTGGAGGCTCAAAAATGTCATCTGGCCCTATGTATCATTTGCAAGATAAAACCTTTTACAGATTTGTGGAATAAGAGTGTAACATATCTAAGGAAGAATGTTGGTAAACTAGCCAGAAGAAATTTTAGCTACATTCACCCCGTTTACACTCGATTCGCCTTTGCCGAATCGAACTCCGCAATTTCCAAAAAGGGGGGTTGAAGCCGGGTAGGCACTAAGTGTAAACGCAAAAGGTGAATTGAAAAAGGCGGATCAGACCCGGGTCTGATTCGCCTTTTTCAAGTCACCTTTGGGGTAGGGTTGAACCCCGCAATTGCGGGGTTGAACCCTGCAATCGTCAAGGTCGCTTGTAGTGTAAACGCTACCCGAATACAGATTCGGCAATTTGAGTGTCCTTGGGGCGGTGCCCGCAGTGTAGTAGATTTAATTGACCAATCTGGCACTAGTGCAGCAACACCCAACAGCTCACGCATGCGCTGCAGTTACATTTAGTGGTGACTTTTGCGGTTTCTGAAGGCGAGTTGAAGCGATTTGGGTGTAGTGTAAATGCGGCAAATGTTCAGTTTTGTGGTCGCAATAAAAATGCTGGATCTGTATCCACCTTTGCCGATTCGAGTGTAAACGCGGTGTTAGATGCATCAATGCTTCAGAAAACCTTGAAAATCTATATATGGATTTTGTGTACAAGTGAATGGTAAAAAAGTCCCGTGCACAGGACTTTTTTAAAAAACTACCTTCGGTTGTCAATTTTCAACATGAAATACCATTTTGGACGGAAATCAATTCATGTGGTGTTTGTTACCATTGCTATCAACACTTTGAGTAAGGTTTTTCTTGTCAACTCATGAAAAACAAAATTGGGTCATTGCAAATGATACAGAAAAATGTTGAGATTTTTGAGGTTTTCTTGTCAACTTATGGATTAAAACAATTTTGTTCTAATTTTGTTCTAATTTCACAGAGGGACCTGACAAGCCTAAAAGTCGGATGGAGATTTTGGCCGAGTTGCGAGACTACAAGCGCCGTCGGCAGAGCTACCGCGCCAAGAACGTTCACATTACCAGACGGTCACAAACAGAGGTATATAGTATACTGAATCTCAAAAGAAACTTACTACTTGTTTAAAATGTAATGAAATTGTAACAGTTCAAAATAAAACAAACCAACAATTGCTAATTGAAACATTTGCATTTTATTGTCATTGATGACATGTCAAGTTTTTGACCAAGATACACCATCTCATAAGTTTGTTCTACAGTAAAGAACAGAAGAGGGTGAAATGTCAGTCCCCTTTCAATAGCGTGTGTGGCCACCATTGATTTGGGTACAGGCAGTGCATCGTCGGCGCATACTGCGTTGATCCCCCGACAATCGTGGCATGTTGCTTGAAATTCAGATTTTGCACTGGCCTTTTTAAAGCCAACATCAAGACATCACGTGCAGCTCATTACAATCATCCCATACCCCTTGGCTAATCACTGACAGTCAAAACAGCTGTTCAACAGCTGTGCCAAGAAGTGACCATTGAAGGTTCAAGTTACCTTCAGACACCGTTTGGTCTGACAGTGAGGACACTATTGTCCACAAATAAGTTCACACTACTACACGCAGTGTTATTGTTGCTATTTAAAGGTTGAAAAGGTGGTAAGTTTCTTTTGCGTTTCAGTATACATGTAGTTAAACCTGGTTAAAGACGGATTACATGATTGGAAAACTTTTAATAACAGGAACAACGGCATTACATAACTAAAGAATAATGTTGATAAACTGAATTTCAGCCACATAGATGCAGTGATATTTCAGAAAACCTGAGAATCCATGTATGGTTTTTGTGTTGAATTGCGTTATAGGGTCACGCGCATTTCTTGCATCGGATTACAATTGAACAATGAGAATTCTCGTTGTCGACTGATTGTGATAAGATTACAATAAATTTGGGGTTACACGCACAAAATCTCGTAATTGTACTGTAGTACTACTGCAATAAATTAGGATGAAAAAAACTTTTGAACGACGGCCGTACACCGGTGATATTAATATTTGGGGGCCTTAAAATACGGTGAACAGCACCATTTCAAGTAAAAAGTAATGCATCAGGACAACCTGGGCGTTGAAAAGTACACCACTGCCAAAATTACTAAAGAATTATAAGGGATGGCAAAGATTGAATAGGATATGCAAAACCCAGCGATAAAATTTGAAAAAGTTAGCCCAACTTTTTTAGGATTTGCCGCGCATGCGCAAACCATGACACAGCCCCTTCAAACCGTCTGTTTTTTAGAAGTAATTTGACACGAAATTAACCATACGTTTTCTGCTGGAAGTTTTATTTCAATAAAACGAGCACTATTTTCTTTGATTTATGTTACACAGATTATGAGAGAGGTTATAGAGGCGCAGATGACCGAAATACAGCAAGCATTGCAAGGCTATGATGCTGACAATAGAGGGAGCCCTTCTAGTCAGGACCGACCAAGATCGCGTGATGCAAGTCGTAGCCCTGTTCGCTCTCGTGATGCCAGTCGCAGCCCTGTTCGCTCTCGTGATGCCAGTCGCAGCCCTGCCCCTTCCCGCTCAAGACGCGACGACTACAATCGTGAACGTCGCCAAGACTATAGAAAATCCGAACGATCGGAAGGGACTGATTATCGCCGCAGGGGAAATGGTTCCAATTCGCGAGAAGCAAGCCCCAAGCGTTATTCCTCAAGAACAGACATTCAAAGAAGCCGCAATTATTCGAAAGACTCTGACTTTACAAGAATTAAAATTGAAAAAGATGACGCGTCAAGATCGCGGGAATCCAGCAAAAGTCCGAAACGATCTAGATCGCATCGAGATAAGAACCCGGACTCGCCTGAAAGACCCGCCACGCCATTGACCCACATCAAGGCGGAGGAAGGCGGCCACAATTCAT
The DNA here is from genome assembly GCA_037783545.1 of Henricia sp. BOLD:AAB3569. Classification (NCBI taxonomy): domain Eukaryota; kingdom Metazoa; phylum Echinodermata; class Asteroidea; order Spinulosida; family Echinasteridae; genus Henricia; species Henricia sp. BOLD:AAB3569. Next base: position 755,319 of record JBBELK010000266.1, on the reverse strand, counting down.
CGCGGACAAGGAGAGACGAGAGGACAAGCGAGGGCGACAAACATCATCGTTCCAAGCATAAGCACAAACACAGGCGCCATAGCAGGGAGAGTGTTTAACAGGTGAGTCCAATGGCTTTGAGATCACCGAGGGTCTGTAATCTTAACCATGACCCGAATAAACAGCAGTCAATATTTGTTTTATATACCGAATGTGTACATTTTGTCATCTGATTGGTTAAAAGTAGACTTGAAGTTTTGTAGTTTATCGAGTTTCAAATTTAGAAATTGCTCTACGGAGGCAAGGTTGGTATAATGTTATATATTAGAAGCATATTTCACCCGACGCTTTCTCTTTTTGCTGTTTGCTGCTTCTGTTACGAGGACTTCATCGACTCGTCCCGGTTACGGGAGTATATTGGACATTTGTACACAGGGTTTTTAGAAAGGCATGTTGTCACACTATTTGTAACCCTTTTTGGGCCAAAGTTATCTCTTCAAAACAACTTGAACTTATTTCTCTTATTTTAAGACCAGACAAAGGTATTTCCTCGAAAATATGGTCTGTGTTGCCAAAATGCCTCCTTAACTGTAGAAAGACCCAAATGTATAGAAACACATACATGTAACCGCGCCGTGTGCAGTTGGAACAAGTCTGTGCTTTAGACTACTTCAGGTAGTCTAGTTTCTAGACCAAGGGATTCCGGTAACCAGCTTATTCGCTGTTGGCCACTGTTCGGCGCGTGCGGTCGCTACATGCAACCGCGTCGGGTTGGCCGGGATTTCCTTGGGCCTTTGTCCGCGGCTTGGCCAACGCCGGCACGGTAAGACAAGTCACAGCCTTGGATAAGCCTGTACTGACAGACCATTTCAGGGGTATTTTTGACACCCCCATTTTTCACATGGGTGTTGAGATTTTGATACCATATCATTTGTCATATTTTTCTCATTACCATTCTATAATTTCGCGCTCTCAATCTGCATATTTCCAGGCATATCATCATAAATCCACCAAAGTTTAATAAAAACTCAAATTTATCCGGTTTCATAAAGCAGTGCAGTGATTACACCAACCTTTTTGCTTCCACATCCAAATTGAAGATTGCAAATTTCCTGTTTTCTTCCTATGGATAGTATTTTTGGGAGCGAGGTATCCATTTTTGGGAAAACCTGGTCACGCTCCTGCAGCGTTCGAATTAGCACTGGTCCGTTGGCCAAATGACAGTTGAAATCTTCTCGGGCCAGCTAGAAAGCCTCCCCAAATGGTCCGGCTGTCCAGTTGAAATAAAACAAACCCACATCGTACTACCGCTTTCGATACGGTCCTTGGCCACCCAGTTCCAATTTATTTCCCTGGAGCAAAAGACTGCACTTGCAGTTATGTATGTCTCTAGGGATGGAAACTTGATGACTAGTTTTTATTTCAAGTCGTAAATCAATCTTATTTCCCAAGTCCAGTCACAAGTCATTTTCTCCAGAGTCAAGTCACAGGTCAAAAAACCAAAAACTGACTTGACCCCAAGCCAACAAGTTAAAGACCAGCTCTGCCCAGGGTCCAATTTCATAGAGGTGTTTAAGCACAAATATTTGCTTAAGCACAAAAAACTCTTGCTTAGTAGGGAATGTTACCAGTGAAATCCTCATGCGATAGAAGTAGTGTATAATGACCAGTGTTAGAGGACTGTTTCATTACCATGACAATCTCATGAATTTTTGCTGGTAACCTAATTTTATCAAGCAAAGTTTTTAATTCTTAAGCAATTTTTCATGCTTAAGCATCTCTATGAAATTGGCCCCTGGTAGTACTATGGGCTACTTCTGTATAACCGCCCCCAAGAGTACACTCGCACTTAGAACTGCATATGCACAAATATGCATTAATGTGCACAAAAATATGCATCCTTGAGAATTTATAACAAAAGAGCCTTTTAAGACTCCAGAATACATGTAGCTCTAAAATTCACCAGAAAGCTCTAAAATGTACCACACATTTTCAAACTTTTAATGGGGAGAACCTTATGACTACAAAATTTTCCTAATTTATTTACTCAAATGTGGTTATTGCAAACTTTAAAGGTTGACTGTGTGTAAAAAGAATAACCAGAAATTAACGGTAACCGGGCGGGCCACTTGAAATGCCGACGGGCCAGGGAAGATTTAAGCCAACTGGCCCTGTTGGCCAGTCGGGAAAAAAGTTCAGGGCGAACGCTGCTTTGACATCAAGACATCACGTGCAGCTCATTACAATCATCCCATACCCCTTGGCTAATCACTGACAGTCAAAACAGCTGTGCCATGAAGTGACCATTGAAGGTTCAAGTGACCTTCAGACACCATTTGGTCTGACAGTGAGGACACTATTGTCCACAAATAATTTCACACATTACTACACGTAGTGTTATTGTTGCTATTTAAAAGTTTAAAAGGTGGTAAGTTTCTTTTGTGTTTCAGTATATTTTGGGGAGGTATCCATTTTTAGGAAAACCTGGTAACGCTCCTGTAAGTATAGTAGTCTCCTTGGTTCACAACCCGTTTTGAACTCTAATGCAGGATATCTTTAAAGTCGGCAGTCAATTCGGGATAGCGTAAACCTCCAGTGAACATTGAAGGCTACAGTATTCACAAATCATCTCATTTGTAGGCATAATTTGTTCACCCATCCTGATCTGGGCCCTGTATGAGTCATTCAACACCCTGTCATTCTAGCATGACTCATGGGGGAACTTGTGCCCTGGCATGCATACTAAATGTTGCACATGATCAGGTTTGCTTCGCAGATGCTGTGAACATGCTCCATTATGAATGGAATTCCAGTGATAAATTATTGATATGCGCATACCATTGCTGTTAATAGGGACCATTAGAAAAGGTACGTGTATCGGAAACGTGTGCGGCTCGAGAAAAACAAGGCGAGTATATCACCATTTTGCGTGGTTATTTTATCTGAAACAACACAAGTAATGAGAATTTCACACCAATATCATACCTGCCAACTCGTCCGATTTTTATCGTATTTGTTCCAATTTTTAAGTGTTAAAAGTGTTGAAAATCGGAACAATCGGAACGGTCGACTTGACCTGACTTCTTGCGTGCGCCGCATGTGTTGTGTACATGAAAACGGGTGCAGTACAAGGTCAACTTGACCGTTGTACCAACTCGACTGTTGCAAGTTTCACTACAGTCAGATTTTTTTACTCGGCAATGTTGGCAGGTATGCAATATGCCCTGAACACATATGCACATTTTGTGAATAACCACGCAAAATTGTGATATAAACACCCAGTTTTTCCGAGCCGCATACATTTCCTGTATGCGTACCATTTCTAACGGTCCCTATGTCTTGTCATTAGACACAATACACGTGTATGTGGTAAAGGGGTAGCATTAGCACTGTTTTGTTTGTGGGCAATCTATGCAATATGTCCTTTCATTTCTGGATAGTCATTAAAGGCAGAGGCTCGTCTGCAATGCGCGCGCAAATGTCGTGCCATGAAATGCGCAGCTCTATGCCTTTTTTATGAAGCTGCGTATTTCGTAGCACGAATTTTGCACCACGAATTTAGCACGCGCGCATTGTTGACGAGCCTGTTCCTTTAACTGGTAACTTTAATACCAAACTTGGAAATTTATATGTGACCTGTCACCACAAAATGAGCTGAAAGTCGGAACTCTCAAAAATCGGATATTGGTATTTTTGAATTCAGCAGAAAAAGAGCTTTCTAATTGTAGGTAAAACTACATGTATTCCCCCAACACAACACAGCTTGGAGAAGTGGTAGTGTTCAAACAAATCTTACAAATCTTTAAATAAAAATTCTTACGAGGCACGAAGAAGCTTTCGTCAAAAATGGTCTGAAAATGATGTCTTTAATTGTTGGATGACGCTAACATTTTTGAATCAAATATACTCTCCAACAAAAGAAACTGTGCATGATAAAAATTGCTGTATTTTTTTCAGCCATGGCAGATAACTCGCTGGAATAAACTGTTAATGAAAGTCCATGAAATCTTTCAAATGGTTAACCAAACTTGAAATGTACAAAATGTGTTCTTCGTGTTCTCAGAGGTTGCTGAAAACTGACTTGCCAATATTGAAGTCACAAAGTCAGTATCCAGTGTGTCCCCCTTGTGCATTAATCACTGCTGTGCATCTTCGCCTCATGGAGCCAATGACACGCGCATGAAAGAGAATATTGACTTTTGGGTAGTCCTTTTATACGGCTTGCTAACGAGACCTGAACTTTATGGAATTCTGTTACATAACAACCTGTAGGACCCCTATTGTGAAATCAACACCCAGGCATGCCTAAGTCCTGCACTATGCCATGAGCAGGTTTTGAGTGCATAACCTTTTTCTAACAATGTCAGAGAATATTGTCTGTGAATTTGGTGTTTATTTTCCACCTTCTTGAAAAAATACAGCAATTTTTACCATGCACAGTTTCTTTTGTTGGAGAGTATAGAATAAGAGTTACTCTTTCCAAATATTACAAAACCCTTAATTTTTTCTTTGGACTGTCGTTATAGCGCAGTGCGACTTTGTGCTCATTTTGTTGTGACAGGTCACCTCGTTCAGTTTTAACAAAGTACCACCCAATTTCATTTCAGATGCATTCATTTTAGCACGAATTTGAATGCAGTTTTTTTTCTTTTCAAAAACACAATGTATTTAGACACGCACCGTCTTGTCATGCTGCTGTTGACAGCAGTCGTGTCTCGAACTTCCCGTCTTTTCCCGGTACTTTTGGCCACAATGCCCCTGGATTTCGGCAGTAAATACTGTTGGCTTGAAATCCACTTGCAAAAAAACAAAGCTGCGTCACTACCATTTTGGGAAACTTCAACTTACGCTAAACATATTTTTATTTTTGTTTGGCCTAATACCAAAAATAGCACATTGCGAAAAACACAGATAAGACACAATGAAAATGCCCAATTTTGCTCAAAGCACCATTTATTTCCAATATTTATAATCAAGATAAAGACAAGAAAGGCAGAACGCAAAAATGACAATTTTTTAAAATGGATATTCACAGCAAATAAATAACAATCCTTTAAATACAACATACAAGATTTACATTGACCTTCAGGCAAGCACCGCCACAGTTTTTAAAAATTATCTTTTTAACCAAATCTTGCCGTTTTGCCATCGGATTATTAAAAAACAAATGCACAACTTGTAAAATTAGGACTGGTTAGACTTTAGCACTAGTCCGTTAGCCAAATAGTAAAAATAGTAGCGGACTAGTCAAAACTGGTAAACACTGGATTAAAATTTCAAAATTTCCTAAATCACCCTCCGCGGCTCTTAAAAAGTCTAAAATTCATTTTCTAAATTTAAGGCCTTAAAAAGCATTAGAAAGCATTAAAAAGTATTAAATTGTTAGCTAGATTTTGGGCCTGTGGTGGCCGAGTATAGAATTCTTCCCAGTTTTGGTCTTAAAAAGGCATTAAAAAAGGTCTTAAAAAGTCTTAAATTTGACTTGCTGAAACCCGCGGACACCCTGTAATAATAATAATAATCACATGCATTTGTAAAGTGCCATCTATCTATGTAAACATATTCCGAGGCGGCTGTTGCCATTATTACCGCTGCCATCAGGAAATCACCAGAACCATTTCGCTTCAACTAGGTGTGCAACCCGGCCAAGGCGCACAATCCTATCAGCAGTTAGATTGTGGCATTCCCCATAACAGCTTCCCATATATCGCTTGGGTTGACGAGGCAACTGGGATTAAGTGCCTTGCCCAGGGACACAGACACGTTGGTCGAAGTGGGGCTCGAACCCCCAACCTCTGACTGGGAGTCCCGCTTCATACCCACTAGACCACACGCGCTCCTGTAAATTAATCAAAATAATACCTCGAACAGTAAAGAAATGTCCATATTTTACAATCATTTTACAAAAATTAACAGAATAAATTTGGCTGGGCACACTGTGCTATCACATATTCAAGAAATAGTTTTAAATGCACGTAAAAATTTGCAGTTTTTGTCAATTTTATAGATTGTCCGTCCCTCACTTGACTAGGGACTCTAGGGCAGATTGACTTGACTTAAAGGCACAGGCTCGTCAGCAATGCGCGCGCGCCAAATTCGTGCAATGAAATGCGCAGCTCCATAGCAAAGGCATGGAGCTGCGTAATTCGTGGCACGAATTTGGCGCGCGCGCATTGCTGACGAGCCTGTGCCTTTAAGACTCGAAGCCGAAGGCAGTTTGACTTGACTTAGGACTCGAGGGCAGTTTGACTTGACTTGGGACTCGAGGGCAGATTGACTCGACTTGAGACTCGGGGGGGCAGTTTGACTTGACTTGGAACTCAAGGGTGGTTTGACTTGACCTGGGACTCGAGGGCAGTTTGAATTGACCTGGGACTCGAGGGCGTTTTGACCTGACTTGGGACTCGAGGGCAGTTTTACTTGATCTGGGACTCGAGGGCAGATTGACTTGACTTGGGACTCGAGGGCAGATTGACTTGACTTGGGACTCGAGGGCAGTCTGACTTGACTTAAGACTCGAGGGCAGATTGACTCGACTTGAGACTAGAGGGCAGTTTGACTTGACTTGAGACTCCAGCAGAGGGAGACTTGTTCCAACATTAATGTACATTATATTACAAGAAAGGGGTAATGTTTTTGTGCAGTTTATCGGCTGGCAAACTACTGTACCAAAATTATTGAAACCACCGAATTGGATTTGTTTATTTATTAATTTATTCCTTCGTTGTACAATTCAATTATTTTTTTTCCCAGTTTGATTTTCCATGCAACTTACAATTTGCTGCTTGGTCATTATTTTGTTATTTTACAATTTTTAATTTATAGGAGCGTGTCTAGATCACATTTTTGACCCCCATTTTTCCCATGGGTGTTGAGATTTTGATACCCTATCATTTGTTAAATTTGCTTTCTCAATCCGTATATTTTCAAGGATAGGCTACATGTATCACCGTGTTTACACTCGAACCGGCAAAGGTGGATACAGATCCAGCATTTTTATTGCGACCACAAAACTGAACATTTGCCGTGTTTACACTACACCCCAAATCGCTTTAACTCGCTTCAGAAACCGCAAAAGTCACCACTAAATGTAACTGCAGCGCATGCGTGAGCTGTTGCTGCACTAGTGCCAGATTGGTCAATTAAATCTACTACACTGCGGGCGCCGCCCAAGGACACTCAAATTGCCGAATCTGTATTCGGGTAGCGTTTACACTACAAGCGACCTTAACGATTGCAGGGTTCAACCCCGCAATTGCGGGGTTCAACCCTACCCCAAAGGTGACTTGGAAAAGGCGAATCAGACCCGGGTCTGATCCGCCTTTTTCAATTCACCTTTTGCGTTTACACTTAGTGCCTACCCGGCTTCAACTCCCCTTTTTGGAAATTGCGGAGTTCGATTCGGCAAAGGCGAATCGAGTGTAAACGGGCTGTATATTATTTTTTAAAAACAATGTTTTGTAAACTAATTTATCTAGTTTCACAAAAAAAGGAAAAAGGAAAGGAAGGGGCATGCGCGGTATCCGCGCTTTGCTGCGGGCGCTCATCTCCCAACTCTTTGGCTTTTGAGCCTGCGTTTAACCCGGCGATAGACCCGACTACTGCTCGGGTCTGCAGTTTCCTTCCCTAGTGCAAGCACCAGGTACCCATTAACGACTGGGTGGCCGGGGCCCGCTACACCAGCTGACGCTGGTGGTGATGTACAGCTAAGTTTTCCGGACCAATGGAAAAACCTGCGACCGCTTCGAGGTTCCAACCCACGACCCTCCGATTGCAAGCCCGACGCTCTACCGCTGCGCCACAGTGCTGTTCCACAAAGCAGTGCAGTAATTACACCAACCTTTTTGCTTCCACATCCAAATTGGAGATTGCAAATTTTGTGTTGGGGAGGTAATTTATATGATTCTTAGGTTAAAACGAAAACCATTTCTGGAAAAATCTGAACACGCTCCTTTAATATTAAAAAAAGCGAACAGAAATTTGTGCATACTTTTTGCAGGGCTGGAGTTTGCAAGTAATAAAAATGTAATTTACTGACACATAAAAAACATGGATCATGTTTCTGCTGAGCATAACAACCACCATTTCTTAAACACTTCGGAAATGGTATCCTTTTAGTAAAAACAGCTTTAAACAGTTATTTCCCGGTCTTCTGACACAACGGGCAGATGGTAAGGTAATTAAAACACCAAATATTTTCTCCTTCTCATATCAGGAAGGCATTGACGAGAGAGGCAGATGTCAAAAATGGAGTACTTCACTACTCAGGCTAATGGGTGCCAGTGCACCCCACTATTTTATAGGCAGAGATATGTACATGTATGTGCTGAGCTCATGAATATTTTGTATGTCCTCAAATTCTTCTTTATTAAGGGGCGTTCAAGATGCTTACACCGGGTAACAGGGGGTTTACACCGAGGGAAGCCCCCAAAAGATGCAAAACGAATGACACTGGGTTTCGCTTTGAATTCTGGGAACACAGGTCAAAGGTTGTTGCCGGGTGGGGCTTTATTAATGTCGTTATTGTTCGACTCGCGATCAAAAATGAAGCCGGCGCCACGCAAAAATAGTTGCCCTAAAGTGCCGCAAAAAACTTTGTCAATGCCCACAGACATCTACTGATTAAGTAAAATGTATTTACAGCCCTAATCCCTCTTATTTTGTGTCATAAATCTGTGTTTTTCTTCGTACTCGCGTCGCGATTTTAAACTGCCCGCCATGTTTTACTACTCGCGGTTACTAAGTGACGTCATTACACCAAGTTTACACCACAGACCGCTCGCGAGCTCGGGCAGTAGTGGCTGCCGCCACCGGTGCAGACTCGTGTAACACGTGATGGCTAAAAGAACGCTCCGGTGTAGGTTGGTGTTACCCGGTGTGAGCATCTCGAACGCCCCTTTAGAGAGAGTTGCTAACTGAACGAGTGTGGTCTAGTGGGGGAACTGTCCATCATCGTGATAAGGGGTATTTTTTTCTTTCAACTATAAACATTTAGGACAATCTACATGGTAAAAGTGGCCCTATTTTACCTGGTAGCGTATGAACGGTAGGAGGCGCGGTGCGATACCCAATTGTAATTGGCTATCCGTGCAACAATCTTGACGATTTGTAAGCGGTGTACTGATTGGCTTCGCAGAAAACCCTGCCAAATTTAGCAGTGGTTGAAGTGGACGAACTAGCCACCTTTTAAACCTTTAAATAGCAATAATAACACTGCGTGTAGTAATGTGTGAACTTATTTGTGGACAATAGTGTCCTCGCTGTCAGACGGTGTCTGAAGGTCACTTGAACCTTCAATGGTCACTTCATGGCACAGATGTTGAACAGCTGTTTTGACTGTCAGTGATTAGCCAAGGGGTATGGGATGATTGTAATGAGCTGCACGTGATGTCTTGATGTTGGCTTTAAAAAGGCCAGTGCAAAATGGGACAGAATCCAGCAGCAATCCATCCAAAGACTGGTAGGCAGTATGCACCGACGATGCACTGCCTGTATCCAAATCAATGGTGGCCACACACGCTATTGAAAGGGGACTGACATTGCACCCTCTTCTGTTCTTTACTGTAGAACAAACTGATGAGATGGTGTATCTTGGTCAAAAACTTGACATGTCATCAATAAAATGCCAATGTTTCAATTAGCAATTGTTGGTTTGTTTTATTTTGAACTGTTACAATATCATTACATTTTAAACAAGTGGTAAGTTTCTTTTGCGTTTCAGTATATGTAGCAAAGTGCTTTAAAGGCCCAATATCATGTGCAGAACTTGTTTTTACGGATTCCTGGAATTGGGGTATAACATAAAGAACACTTTCTTTCTTTTTTTTCAACTCGTCAAGTAAAATGTTGGTTCATTGCAGATAAAACCAGGCTTTTAACCTTTAGCTCTGTACATGGAGGAAGGAAATGATCTGTACATGTATGTGTACAATGTAAGGCCATGTGGAACATTCGCACATTTATATACAAAGTGTGCACTTTCAATGCATAATAGCCTTTTCAAATTTCAAACTGGGGCCAATTCCGTGGCTCTGCTTAAAGGGACACACCGGCTTTGTTGGGCTATTTTGGGCTCGAAATGGACCCATACAAGATTCTAAAAGTCTTTCAGAAATAAACTAAATAGATCCTGAAAAGAAACCATCAAATTTGGCCGTTTTTGAGCATTTGTCAAAGAAACCAAGGTCACGTGATTTTCTGGTACCAGATTTTGGTTCCAGAAGGTGACGTGGTCTTGGAGTTAGTTTTATTTCCAGCCGTAGAAACCAGCGTGAAGTGCGAGTTGCTTTTGTCATTCGCTGTTGCTTTCTCTTCTTGATGGAAAATAATGTCCTACGAACACTATTTACATACTGTATTTAAAGACAAATCTGCCAGCAGGTTTCATTAGAAGGGTTTCTGGGTGTTGATATGGACGAGAGAATCTCTCAGATTTTCGCGGATTTGCGGTGATACAAATAATATCCGAAGAAAAAAGCACCATGCATTGCGGACGTGCAAGAAACCACTGCGTTCGAGGACCTTCCGCGAGTCAGCGCTGACATTGGAGGATCATGCAAGGTGTGATTAGTCAGTGAAAACGAGGTTTAAACACGTGTCGGCCCGTATTGAACGCCACCTTTATTTACAAACACATGGTATTATACAGCGATGGCCGGCTGGTAAAGCGTATAGCCCAATATGGGCCTCTTTTGTTAATTTTAAACATTTTTACTTACTCACGTGACATTTTGATTATTTTTTGTCACAACGACCATCAATAAATTATTATCAGTGATGCTAAATCACTAAATCATGTAAATGGTAGGCCCGTGTGTACCTTTAAGTGTTAGCGGAAAAAAACGCGTGCTTCTGTACATGTATTTCACGGTCATGACATAATTTTATGCGCATGTTTATACATGAGCATTGTTGCGTCACTGTCTTTAGCCTCGGAAGCTAGCGAATGTTTCAAAGCTTGTCTACACGAAGCAACATTTGTTGGCCAACAAGGTCCAAGACATGTCTGACGATGTCGGCCGTCCAAAAGTTGGATGGTGTGGACGTCACTCCAGACAACGTCCAACAACATGTTCATTTTGCCCGACTTTGTTGGAGCTTGCCTTGTTGGAGAAACGAGCCAATAGCATTATACGCCTGTAACATGAATGCAGCAACTAAACTGTGGTCAACATGTTGGTTTGCACGGTCGAGCACATCCATGTAATGCCCAACAAGTTCCAACTTCATGTTGGTCCTTATTGGCCAACAAATTGGCTCGTGTAGACGAGCCTTCAAGTTAGAACACATCATTGGTAATCTCGAAAATCAGAAATGTTCACAGATTTACACATAACTTACACAATATAAACATGATGACGGTAGAAAACTTCCCCTGAAATGGTTTTGTCTGAAGTGCTATAGTTTTTGAGAAATGAGCAAAACAATTATTTTTCTTCTCGCGAGATGGAAATTCATTTCGCCTCAAAACCACTTCGCCCTGAAGCACTTCACCCTGAAGCACTTCACCCAAAGGCAATTTCGCCCCAAAAACCACTTCGTCCAAACACTACCTCGCCCAAACATCACTTTGCCCCAAAACAACTTGATACTTGGCACAGGCCATGGTTCAGGGCGAAGTGATTTGGGGGCGAAGTACATGTAACTGTAAACCAGTTTTTGACTGTTTTCTCAAAAGTTAGACGAAGTACGGAGCTGATTTTTGCTCAGGTTGGTTTTAATCATGCATATCTTCAATCACACAGCGGGATGAAACTATTTGTAACGGTTTACCAATCATGTATACTGCCTTTAACAGTGCTTACGCCTTTTGCGGTTACAGTCTCCATGAAATAGCCTAAGCCTCTGTTTACACAAAATCGTCTGAAAGCAGCGCCATAAAATTTGCTCCAGTTTGCACTACCGGTACACTGCATTCTGTAACCTTTATCCATCACTGTTGATGGCCAAGGTTTTCAAATCAGCAGTGTTGAGGCAGAATTTATTTTTTCAAAAACGAATGTGCCATCCATTTTCACTATTTGCTATGTGTTACTAGATAGGAAACAAAACATGTCTTCATCGGCTGACGTCATCCCGCCGTCGCCTATACCAATTAACTGAAGAGAAAATTTTTGAAATTATACATTTATGCATTAGTATGCATGTCATCCATCAATTGGAAACCAATAGGCATGCAGTTTCGTTTGGAAGTTAAACAGATTAATAATAATAATAATGGAAATTTATAATGCGCCGGTATCCATCAAAAAAGATGCTCATGGCGCAGCGAGACACATACAAAATCTAATATCACAATCATGGAGCTCAGTCAGTCAATGAAATTTCATCAAAAGTGTTTTAAAGAGGAAGAATCCCCCTTGACGAAAATCCAGCATTTAGGCTTTTTTCGATAGTCCAAACAATTCTCTTGCCGACGTGGATTTTTATTATTTTTTTATTGTCGGTTTTAAGTGGATAAATTGCAGGCAAAAGTGCGCTTTTCGAAAATGAGATTTTCGCGATTTCTGAAACGCTCATTAGGTATTCATGATATGCGCGTGACCCCGTGATGCAATCTTGAGAAAGAGAAGTCAACACGATAGTTAGCTCCATACGTTTACACGCAAAAAACTTGAAAAACCGTCTCTGTTAGATGGTGTTTTTTGAAGAATTTTGTTGTTCCAAAACGCCAGAGATATGCCCAGTAGCTGCGTGGTTGTATGTTTTACCAGACACTATGGAAAAAAAAGAGCAGAAAGATTTTCTTTTCTATTATTATAACTTGTACGGCCGATGTTCAAACACGTCGAAACTATGCCCGCAGGGGACCGTACACAGACCGCTGTGAATGCCGTTCGTTCCGTGACAAAACCACCCGTCGCAATGCACCAGTATTTACTTCAAAAGAGCTTCATTGTGAGCCACAATTTCATTGTTTTTTTACAAAACAGGTAATAGTAGATTGTTGTCATATTACATGAAGTGTTTTTCACGTTTGTATTTTGAATTACAAGGACAAAATAGGCATGATAAACATTTACTTCGTGTATTTTCCATTCAATACTGCACAGACCGTTTTGTATGTTTCTCAGGATGACGTCAAAACCCTGTTGATAAACAAGCCAAGTGACCTCGAGCGTTTCAGAATCTCGGGTGAAGAGGGTCGGAACTGCTTTACGTTTTAAGCAAAAGCCTGTCGATTTTTTGTGAAAAACAAGTTGTGATGGTGTTGTAGACACATACACCTCCATGATAAACAGAAAAACTAAACAAATATGGAAGGGGGATTCTAGCTGTTTAAGTTTTGAAGCATATCCTGTCCTTGATAGGTACATGTAGCCAATGCAGATTCCTTAAAGAGCTAGTTAAAACGATTTCTGGAACACAGTGAAATTTTCTTTATTCATTGCAGAAAGAAGTCAACTTTTCTTGTTAAAGCTTGCAATGATTTTCATTGTCAGGCACTCTGACCTTTTGGGCAAAAAAAGTCACGATTGTTGAATACAAAAAGTGAACTAGCTTTTAAAAACTGCCGCTGAGGGCATGGGCTATTGGTTGTCTGTCTTGTGCAATGCATAAGCAACGCTGCGAGTGGGAACCACCCGTGAGTATGACGTCATTAGGGAGAACTGACAGTGCGTAAAAGTGTAGCCTTGTTGGCTGGCTACAAATAAATACTGCGTGTACACGCAGTGTACCATGCATGCATTATACGAAGCCTACGCCGTGTTTTGTGAATGGGCAGCTCTCCTAAAGTGCGTCACGCACTCGGTGGTATGCACCGATCTTTGATAAACTTGCCAATGACTCTAATTCGATGACGGCCAAAACGAACGAAACTACTGTGATCTTTTAGTGATAATTTGAAAATTAAAACCACAAAAACTATGGATGCTAGGATAGGGCGACAATTTGTGTGTACAAAAGCTATATTAGGGCGACACGCTCAATAGGGCGACAATTTGGTGTCGCCCTAATTTTTTTAATTTTTTTAAACATTTTTTTAGGTCAAACATTTTTTTTTAATCGAGAACCATTTTTATTAGGTCTAGAACCAATTCTCTTAGGTCTGGGTAAAAAAATAAGGTGTCAATTTGAGTGACTCTTGCCGAAATTTCGGTGGTCCCCGGGGAAAGGCTTCCCGAAATGTCGCCCTATTGCCGCATCCAGAGTTCTTATAATTCGTAAAGATATATAACCATTACTCTCAATTTTGAGCAGAAAATGGATTTTCAGAAATCGTTTTATCAGCTCTTTGAGACCGGAGTGATGTGTTGACTTCTTTTAGTCGTAATGACAATCCAAGCAGCTATGTTCTGAAGACGAGACAGACGACTCAACTGATTTTCCGGTAGTGATTGTATCTATACTACGATTTTCACCAGCTCGGCCTCACTGGATGTTTTGAACTTAGCCCTGAACGAAGACACAATATTAGATACATTGATGTACATGACATGCTTTTCTGTCTGTGGCCTGTGACTTTCCACGCAGCTCTGTAAATCGATCCCAAATCAGCCCATGTACATATCCACGGTAAATTCTCCATCACAGTTTTTTCTGAAGACTTGTACTGTAGCAGGGCACGTCGCCCGGAATAGCACACTGCACTGGGCTTGCATTAATAAGTCACTATGTACATCGTGGTCTGGGTGGGGAAGTTGGGACGGGGCATTTCGTTTCGCTACGACCCCTCGTTTTGTGATTTGTCAGAATGTTCCGTCTTTGACGATGTTCCTTCGGTTTGTGATTCGCTGCTCCCGCTCGCTGTATCACTTTTCGCACCTGAGAAAACCGAAAAAGAAAATTTAAACTATTATACAGGATTTTCAAACTGCCAAATTATTACATGATAGACCATTCCCATAACCTCGGAAACCTTCCCTGTGTGTCCGCCATAGCTAGGACGCGGTCAGTGCATGAACTACATGTACATGCGTTATGTGATGATGGTCATTGTGTCGTTCCTTTTTGCAACAATTTGTTGTAATGGAGAATTCACACTGCACCTTTTTTGCGTGTGCGTAATTGCGATGCGTGTCGCTTTGAGAAGAAGTGATGTGGAGGAAATTGAGTGAAACGATGCACTGAAAATCACTGAATTATGAAGACACTTTCCGTTCAACATGTCCAAGCTAATTCTGTGATTTTCGTTGCATTGTTTCACTGAAAATTCCTTCCACAGAATTAGCTTGGACGGAAAGTGTTTTCATAATTCAGTGATTTTCAGAATATTGTTCCACTAAAAAACAATTTGTCAAGCAACGCGCAAAAAGACTGTTAATTTGTGTGTGCGAAGAGCGTGTTGCGTGGGTCATGGACATGATGGATGCGTGCTGTTCAATTTAAAACAACACAAAACGCACAACTGAATGAACTATGATCAACTGATTAGAGTATAATGCATAGATTTAATTTATAAAAATACCGCTTCAGGGGCCCTTAAACTTGTTTGTACATCCATCGTATCTGAGATTTTTAAAGGAGAGATTGCATTTTTTTGAGCCCTCATTTTTCTCATGAGTGTTGAGATTTTGACACCATATCATTTGTCATATTTTTCTCATTACAATTCTGAAATCTCAATTATCATTACCATTCTCTCAATCTGTATATTTTCAAGGATACCGTCATAAAAACCACCAATGTTAAACTAATTTATCTAGTTTCATAAAGCAGTGCAGTGAGTACACCAACCTTTTTTGCTTCCACATCCAAACTGGAGATTGCAAATTTCATGTTTTCTTCCCATGGATAGCCTTTTGGGGAGGTATTTTATATGATTGTTAGGTTAAAACAAAATACATTTTCTGAAAAAAAATCTGGACAAGTTCCTTTAAAAGTAGGAAGTTATACCGCAAATGGAACTTGTTCCTGATGTTGTCGGTTGGGTATCCGGGTATTTTCCTTGTTCTGACCAGATATGTTGCATGTTTAAATCAACATAGATTTCTATTGTTCCTGAAATCATTCTTTGTGCCCGAATTGCAAAGTTAACTCGGCTCCGCCTCGTTGATTGCAACATTCCATCTTTCAACTCATGAAAAATATTCCTACCACTGAACTCATAAACTGAGTTGCTGGAATTGACCAATGAAATACATGTACCATGGGTGCCTCATGAATATTTATGATGTATACATGTACTTGCAGTAATAATAAACAATTGTTGACTGGTGTGGTGTGGGATATGGAGTTTTAACACCCGAGGTAGCTCATAGCACCCGAGGCAACGCTGAGGGTGTTAAAACCCATAACCCACACCACACCAGTCAACAATTGTTTTGTTATATCCCGTCTTGGTCTCAGAATATCGTTTCTATTATTTTAAATTGTACAAAAATTGCACACATTTTAAATTGCACCTTCGCTAGTCTCTGGGACTACCACGTGTGCGTGTGTAACATTGCGAAAGTGGCGCACGTACGAGTTTGTTGTTTTGGCGCACAGCGTGTGGAATACTGGAATGTGCGTGTCTCTAGTGGGCCTAACACGCAGTTTATTTTACCAACGGGACAGCGCGTCACGCGTGCTATGGACGCGCAAAACGTGCACGCAGATCGCTTCATGGTAGGGCGATATGAACTAAAATTTGCGTACGGCAGCGGGTGATATGAGTTTTTATCGCATGGACATGTGACCAATGAAACTGCAGTATTCAAAGACGGGGTATAACAAAAATCAGTCAGAGTCGTTTAATACAAAACTAAAGTTGATTACCTATTGTAAGACTATCAAGTCTTTCCACCAAGTCGTCCCCGGACCCCGTATTCGCAACATCCAGTATATCTGGCAAGGCATTTCGTCTCCCTGCCCTCCCGGTGCTTGTAAAGTCTGTTAGTGTGGTCGCCACTTCCGCCATGGTTGTGCCGACTTTTCATCTGTAAAGTGCAGTCAAAACAAGACAAATATGAATTAGTAATTCTCATTTACATGGTGTGTGGGTGTGTGTGTGCCCTTGGACAAGGCACTTTGTGGTAAATTTAGAGTATGTACAATGTATGTAAAGTGAAAACGGCACCCTTTGTGTGTTGCCAAGGTTATTGGGTCTGCACTAAAACCAGTCAACTATTTCCCAAGTGGAGCGTGATCCAAAACTGGTAAACACTGAATGAAAATTTCAACATTTCTTAAATTAATCAAAATAATACCTCGATCTGTAAAGAAACGTCCATATTTTACAATCATATTACACAAATTAACAGAATAAATTTGACTGGGCACACTGTGCCATCACATTTTCAAGAAATACCTGGTATTTAATGCATGTAAAAAATGCATGTTTTTGGTCAATTTTATTGATTATCTGTCCCTCGTGTATAAAAAATCTCCGCAAAAACTGTAAAGTTAATTTCAACTAACATCAGTAGAAGGTAAACAAACAGGTTCACTTTAGTTTTCATTTATTGTTGACTAAGAAATTGGATCATGCTCTGCTTTAGCAATGGATGTTTCAGATTACCAGGAAATGTTAAGACCCAGTTACTATGGCAACTGATGTCACATTTTAGTACATGTAGTCTATTGCCTCTCTCACCGTGTTTACACTCGTATCGGCAAAGGTGGATACAGATCCAGCATTTTTATTGCGACCACAAAACTGAACATTTGCTGCGTTTACACTACACCCCAAATCGCTTCAACTCACCTTCAGAAACCGCAAAGTCACCACTAAATGTAACTGCAGCGCATGCGTGAGCTGTTAGGTGTTGCTGCACTAGTGCCAGATTGGTCAATTAAATCTACTACACTGCGGGCACCGCCCCACGGACACTCAAATTGCCGAATCTGTATTCGGGTAGCGTTTACACTACAAGCGACCTTGATGATTGCAGGGTTCAACCCTACCACTTGAAAAAGGTGAATCAGACCCGGGTCTGATCCGCCTTTTTCAATTCACTTTTTGCGTTTACACTTGGCGCCTACTCGGCTTCAACTCCCCTTTTTAGAAATTGCAGAGATCGATTCCGCAAAGGCGAATCGAGTGTAAACAGGCTGATTCAACACCCAGGAGAAAATGGCTACCTGTGAGGGTAGTGAAAGTGGTGTGTGTTTGATTGGCTCATGAGCGCCTGATAGGCAGACTTTTGTGATAGACAGATTTTCGTGGATTTGCGGCGATACAAATATCCGAAGAAAAAAGCACCTTGCATTGTGGACGTGCAAGAAGCCACTGCGTTCGAGTACCTTCCATGAGTCACCGCTGACCTTGGAGGATCATGCAAGGTGTGATTAGTCGGGGAAAACAAGGTTTAAACACGTGTCGGCCCGTATCGAACGCCACCTTTATTTACAAACACATGGTATTATACAGCGATGGCCGGCTGGTAAAGCGTACAGCCCAACATGGGCCTCTTTTGTTAATTTTAAACATTTATACTAAATGTGACATTTTGATTATTTTTTGTCACAACGACAATCGAAAAATTATTGTCAGTGATGCTAAATCATGTAAACGGTAGGCCGGTGTGTACCTTAAAGGAATAGTATTAGGAGCCCAATGACTGGGGGTAATGTGAAATACTGATATGTGTGCTATATATTGTACATTAATTCCATTTAATTTTCCACACCTTCAAAAAATCTATCGGAAGTTTCCCTTGTTAAATTCACAAGATTGTATAACTTTGAAAATGACCTTAAAAATTGGTTTTTAACCATTTAATGCTAGAGGACATGTAAACGTGTTCTGGCAGTGTATAGTCACAGGGGCGGTTGACAAGTTAAAACGTCAGCTTTGCCGCTGTCTTCCACGCTTGACGTGTAAACACGTGCATTGTCTACCATTCATTTGTACACACCGTGTTTTAACTTGAACTTGACGGCTGTGGACGGCCTGTTTCAGTGTAGCAAATCTCGCTCCGAGTGTTGCAAAGTATGATCTTTTTTTGTGAGAATTTTCATACAATGAATGTAGAATTGACTCTCAACAGTCAGTATTTGTGGTGCTTGACCTGGGGCCAATTTCATGGCGCTGCTAGGCACAAACATTTGCTTAGCACAGGATTTATTTGCCTTATAAAATGGATTACAAGCCAAAAATATTCGCCAACTTGTGTTCTTCGCAAGAGTAGGAGAATACCTTTCAATACACATCACTTACGATTTTGGCTGGCAATCCATTTTTACAAAATAAAGCAAACAAATCCTGTGCTAAGCAAATTGTTGTGCTTAGCAGCGCCATGAAATTGGCCCCTGGTCTTAACTTTTGGCTAATCACATTTGCCTTTTTTTTTAAATGTGTATTTTTTGCCAAAAATAGTCCCGGTGTAAACTGTTAAAAAGGGCGTTATTTCCACTCATGGTTAAAAGCCTATGTAGATAAAAATGCACTGTAGAAATTTCATGTACATGTACGTAGGTCTAAGGTGCGGTAATACTTCAGAAAAATCCGTGCACGGTTTTTGTGTGAATTTGAATGGTAAAAAAGTATTTTGCAAAAGACTTTTTTAGAAAACCACCTTTGGTTGTTAATTTCTCGCACAATAGCATTTTGGACAGAACTAAATTCATGTGGTGTTTAGTACTATCGTTATTAACCCTTTTAGTAAGGTTTTTCTTGTCAACTCTTGAAAATTATTTTTTGTAAAAACCACCCTTTTTTTTGATATTTTAAAACTGATCCTCGCTTTAAAATATTTTCCACATTTCGTCAAATTTCTAGTCCAGAGTCATTATTCGCGCAGCATGACTCGACAAAATCTGACCGGCCAATGGCAGACCACTCACAGTGGCTATAAAACGCTGAATATTTTTTTGGCTCCCTAGATGCTCTCGCTAACATCCAAATACACCACTTCATCCATTCTCGAAAACCCCTCGAGATCTCGCCACACATAACGCCGCTCGGATGAAACCGAGAACCCTTGTAAGCTGGGAACATGATACTCGCGCTTCGCTAAGTGCAAACCGAGCCGACCGACGCTTGGCCAAAAATAGCTACCGGTACCGTGCTTTATTTGTTATTTCTCTCCACCCACACTGAGCGTCCGCTTGGATCACTGCACAACACAACGGCCTCTCGGTATAAAAATAGAACCTGGTGACAGTTTTCGCAGGTGTGCATGTGTTGTTGACCTCGCTTTGCTCCGACGAGACTTATTTCTCCTGGCATTTTTTCTCCGTGGTTGGTGTTTTTCGCTAGGGGCTTCTAACTGGGGACAAGGTCGTGGATTATAGTTGGGGATGTTCACTGAATTAACTGTCGTTCCTGAAACTCTTGGAGGAGTACTTTTAGAGCAAATTAACAATTTGTTTGTGTGGCATGTGGTTGTTAAAAATAGACTGTACAAGTGTCCCTAAAGTAAAAAAGGAAGCAAAGAGGTTTCTTGCTCAAAATGCAGATTGCTAAAAAATTACTAAGGATTTTGGAAAATGGCAACCACTACATGTATATTACACTCATGGAAAAAAGAAACGCACCACTTACTACAGTTTCAATATTTTATTAATATTGATCCCATGTTCTATTTTTGGCCAACAATAACTTATGTAAAGGTGTTGTCGGTATCAAAAAAAAAAAGAAAACATGTTATAAATGCACTAACATTGAAACAACTAACAAAATAACAAAGTACCCTGAAACTTCAGTTTTCATAAAATGCATGGACAGTTAATATTACCGAGTGTGTCCAACGTTAGCTGCCAAAACTGCAGTTATCCTACGCCTCAAGTTCCATGGCAAAAATAATGTATTGATCGTCACGATGGTATGGGCTGCCATATGTGCCAATGATCGCACAGACATTAACGGGAACCTGAACGGCCAGAGATACTGTGATGAGATCTTGGAACCCATAGTTGTTCCATTTCTGCAGAGAGTGGGTGATAATTCAGTATTCAAACAAGACAATGCACGTCCCCATGTGGCACGCATCTGCAGGGACTTCTTGGAAAATGTTGATGTTCTCCCATGGCCTGCAATGAGTCCGGATCTGAACCCCATTGAGCATTTGTGGGATGAGCTCAACCGCCGGATTCGACGACGTGAACCACCACCCGAAACCCAGCAGCAGCTCAGACAGGCTTTGGTGGAAGAGTGGACAGCTCTTGAGCAAAATGTCATTCGTAACCTGTGCTGATCCATGAGGCGTAGGATAACTGCAGTTTTGGCAGCTAACGGTGGACACACTCAGTATTAACTGTCCATGCATTTGATGAAAACTGAAGTTTCAGGGTACCTTGTTATTTTGTTAGTTGTTTCAATGTTAGTGCATTTATAACATGGTTTTTTTATTTTTTCATACCGACAACACCTTTACATACCGTAAGTTATTGTTGGCCAAAATAACTTTAATGTTTCTAGAAGAAGAACAAATTCCACAAAAACTTTTTATTTTACGAGGTGCCACAACAACTGTATATCTTTGAACAATTTTTATTTTACACCATTTGCTACACATGTAAGAATTCTGAAACAGATCAATGTGTTTATTTCTCTCTCCGACCGTAAGAACACCTGTGCAGATGGCTCAAGAATTACTACAGTAACTGCCGCAGGCAGGCTAGTATTGAATATCCAGAATTTAATGTGTTGTTTAAAAGCCTATATTAATCTTGCTGTGCAATATTTGCAGTTTAAAGGTTCTGTAAAAGGGACATTCCGTGAAGTTTAATAACACAAAGTTTGACTGAACAAAAAACCATACGTGACCTGTCATGACAAAATGAGCGTAAAGTCGCATTTGGGTACATTGTGTAATTCCCAAAATTAGGGGTCCAAAAGTGTGACCTGTTTTTTAAGATTACCAAGTGTTTTTAATGATTGAAAGTGGTTTCCCAGTAGAAAATAATTATTTTTATTTGAACAAATACCACTTAAATTTAATGTTTGTGTGTAGATACATGTATGGCACCAAGGTTAATGCAAACTCGTTCTACAGCCAATTTTCATTGGCATAGGTAACCCGGGACACCAAACTCCTATTCAATACCATGGAACAAATTATGAGCCTTTATGGTCTTTTGTTCTGAATATTTTTCAAAAATCAGACAACAAAATATTCAAGAAAATTATGCTGCCCCCTAGACTGGGAGCCCAGAGGGGTTAGCCTAGCTGGGAAGCTAACCAATATCTAAGTGTACAGGCATATGTGTCATAAGTCCCAGTATAACCAATTGGACGTCTGCCGCACGAACACTGGTGGGTGTGGCAATGGGTGGTACCTAAAGGACACCTCAAAATAGGCTAGATCATCCCAAAAGCTAACCCCTTGAAACCACTTGGTACATAATGCCCATCATCCCCGCAATAATAAAACATGAGTGCCAGACATTTTCATTGGTGGGAGGGGCCTGCCAGACGCCATTATGCCACTCCCCCAAAATGAGCTAGGTCAGCTCATCACCTAACCCATTGAAACCTGATGCAAAATGTTCGTCTGAACTCCCTGTCACATGATTGACCACTGCCAGACGTTTTCTATGGTGGATCTCCCCTGCTAGACGCCCCCAAAGTGGCCACTCCCCAATAATGAGCTAGATTATCTTGTCACCTAACCCATTGAAACCTGATGCAAAATGTTCGTCTGAACTCCCTGTCACATGATTGACCACTGCCAGACGTTTTCTATGGTGGATCTCCCCTGCCAGACGCCCCCAAAGTGGCCACTCCCCAATAATGAGCTAGATTATCTTGTCACCTAACCCATTGAAACCTGATGCAAAATGTTCGTCTGAACTCCCTGTCTCATGATTGACCACTGCCAGACATTTTCTATGGTGGATCCCCCCTGCCAGACGCCCCCAAAGTGGCCACTCCCCAGTAATGAGCTAGATTATCTTGTCACCTAACCCATTGAAACCTGATGCAAAATGTTCGTCTGAACTCCCTGTCTCATGATTTACCACCGCCAGACGTTTTCTATGGTGGATCTCCCCTGCCAGACGCCCCCAAAGTGGCCACTCCCCAATAATGAGCTAGATTATCTTGTCACCTAACCCATTGATACCCGCTGCAAAATGTTCGTCTGAACTCCCTGTCTCTTGATTTATCACTGCCAGACGTTTTCTATGGTGGAGTCCCCTGCCAGACGCCCCAAAGTGGCCACTCCCCCAAAATGAGCAAGATTATCTGGTCACCTAACCTCTTGAAATCAGTATCTTCTTCATTTTGAATCACAAAAGGGCAAAATTAGTACTGTACTAAAGGGTGTTATGACTATCAACAGTAGGGAAGAGTGGGGTTAGTTGGAGGATTTTTCACAAAATCGTCTATAAAACACTAACAGAATTGATTAAA
Source organism: Henricia sp. BOLD:AAB3569 (assembly GCA_037783545.1). Taxonomy (NCBI): domain Eukaryota; kingdom Metazoa; phylum Echinodermata; class Asteroidea; order Spinulosida; family Echinasteridae; genus Henricia; species Henricia sp. BOLD:AAB3569. The sequence goes on along the minus strand of JBBELK010000266.1, from coordinate 732,119 downwards.
GAAAAACAGCTATACCACTTTGAGCATACATATTTGGGCTACAAAATGTAGCCTATTAAATGTTAGTACTCGTTTATGGTTTCTCGTATAATCCACCTTGAACCATGTCAGCTGTTCCGACTTACCCCACCTATGGAGTAAGTTTAAACACGGTACGTTGTCTTTTAAAAACTACTATAACTTCTGTAATCACCCTAATTAGCAAGGCATGACACTTAAGCTGTAAATTGGGAGTCACTAACAACTGCACAAAACAAAAGCACCAAAACAATAATGCATCGAGCGGTTAAGATCGCTTTTTTCTCACTTATAATGCAGTAAAACTTGTATATAGTTGCCACCCTCAGGAACGTAAAAAAAAAAAAATGGCCACTATAAACAGGTGGCCTGTTTATTAAGGTGGTCTTAATAGCAGGTTTCACTGTACAACTGTTTTTAACTTTCTAACCTTAAAATGTTAAAATTAACACAACATTCTAATTTATTTAGATTATAAACTTTACATTTTTAAGTTTTGATCTTCTTTAACATTATCTTTTAAACATTAACAATAGAACATCCATTCCGCAGCCATACACTGTTTTTAGTGATTGAAAGTGGTTTCCCAGTAGAAAAAAATTATTTTTATTTCAACAAATGCCACTTAAATTTAATCTTTGTGTGTAGATATGGCACCAAGGTTAATGCAAACTCATTCTACAGCCAATTTTCATTGGCGTAGGTAACCCGGGACACCAAACTCCTATTTAATACCATGGAACAAATTATAAGCCTTTATGGTTCTTTGTTTTGAATATTTTTCAGGAATCAGAGAACAAAATATTGAAGAAAATGATGCTGCCCACTATGATCACAGGCCACAGTCCATTACTGAGAATTTGTGATCATGAGTGGTGATTTTTGAAGCAGAGAGTGTCGTACGTAACTGGGACACCAACAACTGTTGACCCCTAATTTTGGGAATTACCCCTATACATTTAGACTAGATATAAGCCAGATAAATGTGTAATTATAAAACTTCTATCCAAAAGGCAATACCTTCACCTATGGGTTAGTTGAAACATGCTCCAACTAACCCCCTCATTTTGTTCCCACTAAACCCGCTGGCCTAGCTGTTTGACATTTGCAAGCTTCATACGAAAAACAGAGACTACAATTTGACATTTCGTTAACCTCATTTTGTAGCATTGTAAGTACCCTAAAATATTCAAAAACTAGTTAAGTGAATATACACATCGTTAGCATAATGTAACATTTCTGAATGGTGAAAAAATTACTCGGAAGGTCAAAATTCCTTTCTCATTTTAATGGGGTTGCAGCACATGTGTTGCAGAAAATATGGTGGATAGCTGTTGCTAATAGCAACATATGAGTGGCAGGATTTCGTAAAAATAACTACAGCCGTGGAAGAAAATATCAATGTTTCAGCATACCCACTGTTCCAACTAACCCCACTCCCCTATATTCTCCACAAGATGTTGCCACTCATCAGCTGCCTCAGTTTGTTGTATCTGGCCTCAATGACATTATGTTTCTTGCTCTGACCATACACGTGGCATACAAACTTTGATGCCACATCTAGGTAGGTCCACATGACCTCCTCTCTCACCCATTCTGATCAAGAGATTCGGGAAGCGGCCAGTCTCATCTTTTTCAAGGATACCGAGTGGTTTTATCCTCCCCTTCCTATACATACGTACATGTGAAAGACGTGAAAATGACTAGCAGATTTATCAACTACAGGCAAATTAATTTAGCTTTCCGATACTTGTGAATTATGTCAGCTTAATGTGTTATAATACAAGTACACAGTTTTCAAACGCTAATACACAGAATCAGTTTAATTGGTAATTGTGTACGTTTTGCAAAATATTCAATCTGTTCAAGAGAAAGGTCGACTGCAGATCTGCTGGAGTCCTTGCTGGTTCCTCTCACAGTTTCGGATGTGCATTTCCAACTTCTGCCAGAAAAGCATTCCCATCTGGCATATATAGTTTGGTCGGTCGGGAGCAAAGAACAGTGATGGAAATTATGACAATGTAGCCAGAAACTTCATTGGTTTTGACATACCTCTAGATATCTCTGTGCAAGGGATTGATAAGATTAACGTAAATCGCCCAGTACTGTGCTGTTGGACTGTTGCTTCCCTCCAGCATCTTTTGGAGAAAGTCATCATACCTCTCATCAAGGTGTTGGGTGAACGTTGGATCAGAGAGGTGCTTTTCAACTTGGCTGGTGTCAGATGGCACACTGTGCTAATCACAAGTTGAATTGACTCCAGCTCTTTGTATAAGCCCATGCAAAAGCACATTTGACAGCAGTTGGTGAATTATTGCACAACAGTTACAGAACTTGCATTTGATGAACCCCATCATCAACCCTTCAGCCAAGATCATATATGTTGCCCTCCATCTTGCAAAACAACTACAGATCAAGTGCTCTGGGGAGAGGCCTCCCTTTGGCATCAATTCTGTTTTGTATGTCAGCCATATCTTCAGATGAAGCTGAATGTGTCTCATATTTTTGTCAGTAGCACTTGGTCTTGAAGACAAACTGAGCCTTACTTGGGATACGAGAAAAACAGCAATGGCCTTATTGGGATTCAGACCCGCAACCTCTGACTCACTAGGCAGATACTCTAAGCCATAGTAAAATATTTCCTAAACAGGAATATCTCCCGCTCTTTCCCAAGAAACTTTTTGAGGTCGTTTTCAGCTCTAAATTGCTGAGTTGTAGGATCATTTTCAGGCTTCTGTTCATCATCTGGCACCACATTCTGGTATGTGTGACCCACAGTAGCATGTAGTGTTGTTTCACCATTTAGGGTTTCTACATTATGTCTGCGTTTCTGAGTCTAGACAAATGCCATCCGGGGCATAGCGCTCTTCGGACGCTATTGAATACGCAAATTCTGTCGCAATAATGACTCGAGACCTGGACTCGGACTCGAAACTCGGACTCAGATTTGATGTTGGATGACTCGACAACAACACTGTTGGGTGACCAGATATAATGTAGCTCGATTTTGGGAGTGGCCATTTGGGGTGTCTGTCAGGGGGCTCCATCATAGAAAACATCTGGCGGTGGTCAATCAAGAGACATGAGGTTCAAACGAACATTTTTGCATTAAGGTGATGAGCTACATGTACATTGTGTAATCTAGCTCATTTTGGGGGAGTGTCTGGCGGGGGGTTGGGATGGGGTGGGGGCGGGGGGTTGGGATGGGGTGGGGTGGGGGGTGCTCCACCGTAGAAGATGTCTGCCATTTTGGGGTGTCTGTCAGTGGGGGTGGGTGCTCTACCATAAAAAAAACCTCTGGCAGTGGTCACTCAAGAAACAGGGGGTTCAGGCGAACATTTATTGGGTTTCAATGGGTTAGGTGACCAGATAATCTAGCTCGTTTAGGGAGAGTGGCCATTTGGGGAGAATCTGGCAGGTGTGCTTCACCATAGAAAACATCTGGCAGTGGTAAATCATGAGACAAGGGGTTCAGACTAACATATTGCATCGGTTTTCAATGGGTTAGGTGACCAGATAATCTAGCTCATTTTTGGGAGTGGCCAATTGAGGGAGTGTCTGGGCGCTCCACCATAGAAAACGTCTCGCAGTGGTCAATCATGAGACGGAGTTCAGACGCACATTTTGCAACAGTTTTCAATGAGTTAGGTGACCGGATAATGTAGCTTATTTTGGGGGAGTGGCCATTTTTGGGGCGTCTGGCAGGGGGCTCCACTAAAGAAAACTTCTGGCAGTGGTTAATCAAGAGACAGGGAGTTCAGACAAACATTTTGCATCAGGTTTCAAAGGGTTAGGTGACCAGATAATCTAGCTCATTATTGGGGAGTGGCCACTTTGGGGGCGTCTGGCAGGGGTGCTCCACCATAGAAAACGTCTGGCAGTGGTCAATCATGAGACAGGGAGTTCAGACGAACATTTTGCATCGGGTTCCAAGGGGTTAGGTGACAAGATAATCTAGCTCATCATTGGGGAGTGGCCACTTTGAGGGCGTGTGGCAGGGGGCTCCACCATAGAAAATGTCTGGCAGTGGTCAATCATGATACAGGGAGTTCAGACGAACATTTTGCATCGGGTTCCAAGGGGTTAGGTGACAAGATAATCTAGCTCATCATTGGGGAGTGGCCACTTTGAGGGCGTCTGGCAGGGGGCTCCACCATAGAAAATGTCTGGCAGTGGTCAATCATGATACAGGGAGTTCAGACGAACATTTTGCATCAGGTTTCAATGGGTTAGGTGACAAGATAATCTAGCTCATTACTGGGGAGTGGCCACTTCCCAGTGCGCAAGCCACCGACGGACCGCCGTCGGCTGCCGTCGGCTGGGAAGCGGCCGGTCGGCATCGGCACACCGACCAAAAACCACCGGCGGTTCGCCGGTGGCTTGCAAGTGGCACGCGAACAGCGTTTTACAGCTCCCGAGCTACTAGCGAACCACTAGCGGTATCCAGTGGCAAACCACCAGTGCCACTGCCGCTCCTGAATCGCCAACGGAGCACTAGCGGTCCGCGGTCCGCGGGTGGCTGCCGTCAGCGGCCCGCTAGCGGTGCCGCTAGCGGGCCGCTGACGGCCCGACCGCGGCTTGCGCACTGGGTTTGGGGGCGTCTGGCAGGGGGGATCCACCATAGAAAATGTCTGGCAGTGGTCAATCATGAGACAGGGAGTTCAGACGAACATTTTGCATCAGGTTTCAATGGGTTAGGTGACAAGATAATCTAGCTCATTATTGGGGAGTGGCCACTTTGGGGGCGTCTGGCAGGGGAGATCCACCATAGAAAACGTCTGGCAGTGGTCAATCATGTGACAGGGAGTTCAGACGAACATTTTGCATCAGGTTTCAATGGGTTAGGTGACAAGATAATCTAGCTCATTATTGGGGAGTGGCCACTTTGGGGGCGTCTGGCAGGGGGGATCCACCATAGAAAACGTCTGGCAGTGGTCAATCATGTGACAGGGAGTTCAGACGAACATTTTGCATCAGGTTTCAATGGGTTAGGTGATGAGCTGACCTAGCTCATTTTGGGGGAGTGGCATAATGGCGTCTGGCAGGCCCCTCCCACCAATGAAAATGTCTGGCACTCATGTTTTATTATTGCGGGGATGATGGGCATTATGTACCAAGTGGTTTCAAGGGGTTAGCTTTTGGGATGATCTAGCCTATTTTGAGGTGTCCTTTAGGTACCACCCATTGCCACACCCACCAGTGTTCGTGCGGCAGACGTCCAATTGGTTATACTGGGACTTATAGCACATATGCCTGTACACTTAGATATTGGTTAGCTTCCCAGCTAGGCTAACCCCTCTGGGCTCCTGCTCTTAACAGTCCATTACTGAGAATTTGTGGTCATAAGTGGTGATTTTTGATGCAGAGAGTGTCGTATGTAACTGGGACACTAACAATTTTGGACACCTAATTTTGGGAATTACCCATTCTGCTATTTCCTATAACGACGATTCCAAGTCAAAAATTAAGGGGAGGTCAATTTTAGGGTTTCGTAATATTTGGAAAGATTAACTCTTAGTCTATTTAATTGCCTTGACAATATGAGAGGCAAAGTCGAAAGTGGCAAATTCTGAAATTTAGAGGTTTTTTTTCGTGTGGCTTTTAAATCTCGCCCTCTTGTCCAAAACTGATGAAACTTGCTCAATACAATTTGTTGGGCCTTGTTTACATGATGTGAAAATTTGGTTTAAATCCGTTGGAAAAAGAAAAAGTTATTTAAGATCAAAAATAGGACATGTTTTTGTTGACAGGTAGTACAAATGTACATGTATACAGGCACCATGGCATATCTTATTGGATGACAAAGCCATTGTCAATGTACATAAAAATAGCCACTTTTCATTTTCCGAGGTGCTAACAAGCAGGCTTTGAACTTTTAAATTGCAAATTCGAAGTCCATTTACACCCGAGTGATGAATTATTTTGTTCATCCTTGCAGCTACGTTTAATCTATTTCTCGGTGTTCGTGTACGTGGCAGCGGAGTTGTCAACGACACTCTTAAAGCTTACCGATCGCTTAAAGCTGCTTGTCCAGATTTGTGGAGAAAATGGATTTTGTTCTAACCTAACAATCATATAAAATACCTCCCCAAAATACTATCCATGGGAAGAAAACAGGAAATCTGGATGTGGAAGCAAAAAGGTTGGAGTAAGGCCAAACGAAATAAATGGTGCGTTTACGGTAACGGCCTAAAAGAAATCCAGGTAGGTAGGTAGGAAAATAATTTCATTTTGTCATTTTTTTGTACATTTCAGTTCATTCCTTTGCGTGTTGTTTTGCAATGTTTAAAACTCACTATAAACACTATTAACCATGTTAATGTACAGGTGTAGAAAATGTTATGTTCATTGGAAATTATTGCAAATAGTGCTCTATTTAAAATTATCATCTTGAAAATTGGCAATAAAAAGTTTGAGGTCGGCAATTTGGCCTCAAAAATTCCAGGTAGGTCGGGTTACGGTAAACACACCATTTATTTCGTTTGGCCTAATCACTCCACTGCTTTTCTGTAACCAGATTATAAATTAGTTTACAAAATACTGGTGGTGTTTTGACGATATCCTTGAAAATATACGGATTGAGAAAGCGAAATTTCAGATTGGTCATGAGAACAATATGACAAATGATATGGTATCAAAATCTCAACACCCATGGGAGAAATCGGGGTCCTATATCATAAAGCCCACTTAGAAACATTCCTAAATAAACATTCTTAACTCATGTTTTTAAAGATAGGAAAAATTAGATTTTATTGTTCCTAAATCCACTTAAGAATGTTTTTAACTTTTATGAAAAAGGACCCTGGACTTGCACCTTTAAAACGAAGCAAAAAAAAGGGAAAATTCCTCGCGTTCATCCAACTCGGATCTAAAGGCCGAAAACCTCTACTTTAAAATGTTACGAGGTGCCTGAAGGCGCGAGATTCGCAGAGCAACTAATCGGCAGAGATTGATCAACAGATTCCGTCGTTGACAGCTTGCTTGCTCGAGAAAGTGGAGAAAAAGATTGAATCGCAGCTAGCTTATCTTGGATAATTGGATTTCTATGTGTCACTAGCTTTTTTTTTCAACGTTCGGCTTTATACAAATTTTATTCTAAGGCCACATTTTAAAGCCACGTAAAAGAACTGAAGCCGATTTCACAAAGTCCTACGATCATTTGAAACACCAGTTGCTATGTAAACCAACGTATCGTGTGTCTCGAGTAACGTGCATCTCGAGTTGCAAAGGATCGAAGGATCGTAGTGTTTTGTGAAATCGACCCCTGGTTAAACAATTTGTGCTCGAACGTGTGACGCCATTATGATACCGTAAGATGGCAAAATACATACATTTGAATTTTTCGAGAAATGTACACTCGACCAAAAATGTTCTGTCACCAGTAAGACATTTATAGATATTTATTATTAAATTGGATTTAATGCAGGAAAATAATATATCAAATTTGAGCTGAACATATCCCTCAAAGGAATAGAGCTTAAGAGAGATCATGATGGCAAGCTTCACTGAACAGAAATGCAACAAAGGAGTGTGGGGTCATTTTTAATCTAGAATTATAACCCTTCCAGAAAAACAGCCATTGACTTATTTTGGCCAAGTACAAATGATACAAATAATGAAAAAACTGCGACCGATGCCGCAAAAGTTTACTTACAAAAAATCGTCTGTGTGTGCCCTAACGTGGCGCAGTCGACACTGATTGGCTGAAATGTTGAGATCCATGCTACGGTGGCTCGTGACGACCATTTACATGCACGCACCATTCGTACAGAACACAACGCCGATAGATAAAATTATATTCACGTGAAATGTCTATTACAGGCTCTCGTATATGATGTCATGTTAAGCGCATGGCGCCACCTTCAGATTTCTCGTAAATGAATGATTCTTCTCCGTATTTTAGTTTTGGAATTTATGAAGGTACTTGAGAACTTTATTTCCTTTAATGCCAAGTGCATCAGATTGTTTATTGCGCCAAGAGAGAATGGAAAGTAAAATGCGCCACGTTAGGGGCCGCCGCACATCAGGAGGCAACAGCAACATATGCAGACTTGCATAAAAAGCAAAGATAGTGTTCGTACTGTAAAAAGAACAAGGCTGTGTATAGGTTAAATATTTAATCTATATTCAACTCAAAAACCTGCTGAGGCGTTGCAATTTTAATGACTGCCAGCAATGCTCGGGGGGAGATGTTTCAGCAAATTAAGGCTAGTTTCAACACCATCGCCCAAATGGAAATTATTCGATGGATAAATTGAGAAAGCTGTTATGCACGCGGATACGCACACACCTTAAAGACAGGTTACATGATTGGATAACTTTTAAAAACAGGAACAGCATTACATAACTAAAGAATAGCTCTTGATGATGCTTTTTGGTTTTAACGTTTAATCTTTTTTATCTATGTACATGTATGTTATTGCTTTGGTTTATACTGTAAAGCGCCTAGAGGCCCTGGCATTTGGTGCTATATAAGATTGCTATTATTTCTCTATTTTATCCAATAGGGCGACACTTTTTGTGTAGAGAGTCATATAAGGGCGACGTGGTCAGTTAGGGCGACAATTTGGCGTAACCCCAATATTTTGGAGGTCAAAATCAATTTGTTTAGGTCAAAAATCATCTTTTAAAAATCGAGAACCATTTTTATTAGGTCTAGAACCATCTCTCTTAGGTCTGGAACCATATTCGGAACCTCTGGTTTACAGAAATTTGGTGTCCAATCGATGTCTTTTAGCCGAAATTTCGGTGGTAGTTTGGCAAAGTCTTACCAGTGGGTCGCCCCTTTGCAGCATTAAGAGATATTATTATTATTATTATAATGTTGATAAACTGCCTTGTAAAAATTTCAGCCACATAGATGCAGTAATACTTCAGAAAACCTGAACAAAAATCCATGCATGGTTTTTGTGTTGAATGAACGGTAAACAAATTGTCTGCCGACAATTTTTTTATTTTTGTTTTAAAACACCTTTAGTTGGCAATTTCTCCCAAGGTACCATTTTACACGGAAAAAAAATCATGTGGTGTTTGTTACCGATGCTATCAACACTTTTAGTCAGGTTTTTCTTGTCAACTCGTGAAGTAAAATTTTGGGTAATTGCAAATGATGTATTGGGGTTTTAAAGCTGGTCTTTATACCACGGGTAGTCTTTTGCGCTGATGGAATGTTTCCTTAAGATTTAGCAGCCCTCCCGGCAGGCAATTAAATTTTAAGTTATCCATCCCCCGTGTTTGTCTTAATTAGAGCATGGATGAGCTGTCTCAAAATTCCTGGAGGAATTTCATGAGACAACACCACCGTGTGTTAATTTCCAAGTGTGATATGGTTCCGAGGGGCTGTTTATGAAGTGCACAATGTGTGTGTAATTCCCAAAATTAGGGGTCCAAAAGTGTGACATGCTTTTAAAGGTTTTCAAGTGTGTTTAGTGATTGAAATTGGTTTTCAAGTAGACATTTTTTTAAATTTCCATAAACGCCACTTGTGTGTGTGTGCGCGTGTGTATTTGCCTCCAATCGTGGACCTTCATAGCAATAAACACATTCAAACTGTGGACCTTTAACGAACGTGGACCGTCCACGGTTGTAAAACTGTGTTTTTCAAACCTATATAGGTTTGAGAACCAATTTACCCTAACCCTAATCCTAATTATTATTGGTTCTCAAACCTAAGAACAAATTACAATTATTATTGGTTCTCAAACCTATATAGGTTTGAGAACCAATAGTAATTATAGTTGGTTCTCAAACCTAAGAACAAATTACAATTATTATTGGTTCTCAAACCTATATAGGTTTGAGAACCAATAGTAATTATAGTTGGTTCTCAAACCTATATAGGTTTGAGAACCAATAATAATTAGTGTTAGGGTTAGGGTTAATTGGTTCTCAAACCTATATAGGTTTGAGAATTGATTCTCAAACCTATATAGGTTTGAGAACCAATGACTAGTTCTCAAACCTATTTGAGAACCAACTATAATTATTGGTTCTCAAACCTATATAGGTTTGAGAACCATTTAGGTTTAAATTTCATCTCTCTAGCTTTAGGTAAAATAAGTTGGTGTCATTAAAAACATTATTTTCTACAATAAAGTAAAATTTAGTTAAGTGTCATTAAAGAAATTCTTTCCTACAGTATAAGGTAAATCGAGTTAGGTCCACGATTGCCAGCAAATACAAGTTTTTGTGTGTGTGGATAAGACACCATGGTTAATGCAAACTCATTCTACAGCTAATTTTAATTGGCGTAGGTAACCCGGGACACCAAATTCCTATTCAATATAATGGAACAAATTATGAGCCTTTTATAGTCTTTTGTTTCAAATATTTGTCAGTAATCACAGAACAAAATATTCAAGAAATTGGTGCTGTCCCCTGTAATCACAGGCCACAGTCTATTACTGAGAATCTGTGCATTTCAGAAAAATGACGGCCAAAGCCAGTCATGTATAATGCCCTCGGTCCAATCAAAGTAAAACGTGTTGCTCCATACATAAGAAGCAAATTAATGTAATTATTCCAACGATCGTGGGCCTGCATGTGTAATTTCATCTGCATTCATGATTTAAAATCGTGTCCTCGTGGGCTGGTTTGGTATTAACGGCATAAAAACAACAGTTGCCATGCATTTATTATCTTTAAGGCTTTAATCTGGGGACCGTTTTTGGCCAACACAAGGCCACGTGGACATTTGTGGTGAGGGCTACGTAGAGGGAAAAAATATTAAAGGTACACACAGGCCTACTGTTTACATGATTTAGTGATGTAGCAGCATTGACAATACTTTTTTGATGGTCGTTGTGAAAAAAGATCATCAAAATATCCCGTAATTTACAAAAGAAGTGCAAAATTAACAAAAACGATCAAAAGACGGGTTATACGTTTTACCAGCCGTTGCAACTATATACGGGCGAGCCTCACGGCTTTGTCACAAACGATTCGCTCTTCTCCTGCTCAGGATATCTCCAATTTTCTGCTCACGATTTCACTGGATAGCCCAGACGACCGAATAGGAATTTCTTTTGAGGAGTTGGCATCATGTTTTTTCTTCACGAACGTAAACCGGAGCAACACGCCCGTTTGTGTGTGCACAGGCTATTTGCCGTGCTGCGCGGGGCAAATATCCTACACTCCACGGTAGCCTGCCGTAGCACGCGCTTGCTCCTGTTCTTCGGACTCTCGAAACAAACAATTATGTTCGAATTTTCATACTTATGTTTAACTTTGTTTCATACCTGTATAAATAGTCTCTCTTTTGTCAATTACTTATAAATATTGGGGGGGAAATCAGAGTTGAATTTGGTGCAGTTCTGCAGTAACAAACTTTTATACAACCAACTCACAAGACCACGTGACTTTTCGGAACCAGAATTTGGTTCCGAAAAGTCACGTGACCTTAAATTTTTCAAAAGTGCTCAAAAACGGCCAAATTGGATGGCGTCTTTTTAGGATATATCTAATTTACTCTCGAAGGCATTTCAGAATAATGTATGGGTCTATTTCGAGCCCAAAATAGCCCAACAAAGCCGGTGTGTTCCTTTAAAACACAGAAAAACAGACTTTATATAAAGGTTGGTATCTCTAAATGTAGAGTCTGTTTTTTACCACTTTGCAATTTGGGCCTGGTTTCGATTGCTTCCTTACTGCGCCATTTTTGGCATGTGCACGCAACAGCTAGACACAGGGGCTGCGTTCGGGCGTGTACTCGTATTAACAAGAGTATACTTCTGCGCGCACGAACGGCAAGATTAACGACACTCGGGTCAATGAGAGTATGCTCTCGCTAGTCCCTGACGAGTGTCAATTTGATAACTGAAACAACAACTCACTAAGGTTTGTTTTAGACGGCATCACAGGGTTCTCACGACTTACGGTCTGTATTTTCTTCAGTTTCTTGTGAGCAATGAAACTGCGTTTTTTGTGCAGTGATGGCAAGAGACAGCCATCTTGACTGATGGCCATTTGCGCATGCGGACTGGATTTGACGTTCGCGTAATGTGACCCGAGTGCAATGCGCATGCATTACTCCGGAGTAGCGAGAACTGTACGGCCAAACACAGCCAGACAGGGAGGCAAACGTGACAGATAGTTATTTAAATGACGTCACATCCTGCAGATTGCGACGTGCATCAGGATTTTGAGCACACAAATTTTGTAACTGATGTCACAGTTTAGTAGTCTATTGTGCTTAAAATTAACTCCTCAAAAAAGTTGTCACCAGTAAGACATTTATAGATATTTATTATTAAATTGGATTTAATGTAGGAAAATAATATATCAAATTTTAGCTGAACATATCCCTCAAAGGAATAGAGCTCAAGAGAGATCATGATGGCAAGCTTTACTGAACAGGAATGCAACAAAGGAGTGTGGGGTCAGAATGAAAAACACCAAAGAACAATGCAACTTGTGATTTGGGCAATTTGTGTTTAGACAATTAGGAAATTTTAAAGTCAGTTTGGATTTATCAATGTCTTGTCAAAAACATCCAAATCAAAATGGTTAAATTGTCCAATCTGAATCGTGCCATTGCATTAGGTATGGTGGAAGCAAAATACTGAACTGTAACTCCCCTTGCTTGAGTGCAATAAAGTTGACATCGTTGTTTTTTAGTGTTTTTCATTCTGACCCCACACTCCTTTGCTGCATTCCTGTTCCGTGAAGCTTGCCGTCATGACTCAGTTGAGCTCTATTCCTTTGAGTGATATGTTCAGCTAAAATTTGATATATTATTTTCCTACATTAAATCCAATTTCATAATAAATATCTACAAATGTCTTACTGACGACAGAACTTTTTTGGTCGAGTGTATGCAAACTGATGCAGGACATTTTGGCGGTGGCTGAACGCAAAACCCAACGCAGAAAAAAATATGCACAGTGGGAGACGGGCTTAGCATATGGCTGTTTTCCTGACCCTTTCCTTCCATTTCTCTATGGCAATTAGATACAAATTGCACACAATTACATACACCCTTACCCGCCCTTTAAGCACGCAACCAAATTCTCGTAAAAGCGCAGCAGATACATTAAGCCATAAATCAATACTTTCATGGCCAGCAATCTGCCTAATTTCGTGACGCATAAGGGACGAACGGAGGGTCTACTTTATCCAATCCGGCACAGCGATAGAAATTAAACGCCCCAATAAATCATTAACAGCGACTGGAGAAGAGAAGCTTTTAGAGTCTAATGTACCTCGGTCTCTGCGACCTTAAAGCTCCATACATGTACATCGTTTGCATTTACCAAACATTTTACATCACGAGTTGACAAGAAAAATCCGACTAAAAGTGTTGATAGCAATGGTAACAAACACCGCATGATTTTTTTCCTGTGTAAAACGGTGCCTTTGTGGGAGAAATTGCCAACTGAAGGTTTTTTTTTTAAATTGTCTCAGAATTTTTTGTTCAACACAAAAACCATGGATGGATTTTTCAGGTTTACTGAAGTATTACTGCGCATCTATGTGGCTGAAATTTCTACAAGGCAGTTTATCAACAATATTCTTTAGTTATGTTATGCTGTTGTTCCTGTTTTTTAAAGATTTCCCAATCATGAAATCTGTCTTTAACGTAATACTTCGGCATAGGGCCTTGGTGATCATATGACCGTATTGTTTAGCCAATCGAATCAGGGACGTATTGCATTGCAGTGTAGAGTTTCCCTGCGCTGCAAGTGTGCGCTGCACACTTTTCCTTCAAATGTTTTGGTCTGTCCATATACATGTAAATCATCCTGAGATTTCAGGGAATTTCCACTCTGCTAAGCGACATTACAATCCCCTAAGGAAATCCACGCAAATCTGCGAAGTTAGCCGGCTGTTGCATTCAGCGAACATACGCCCGAGTTATTTTTTGATGTAATTAAATGAAATTAGTGATGTTGTGGTGAAAATTCACAATTTCTATATTTTCTCGAAATTGGTTTGAGTTTTTGTTCTTTGTCATGTTTATCCTATCGATAATTCCTGCGACAATTTTATTTACTGCGCATTTTTAAAAATTAATCAGAGGGATGGAGAACGAGTAACATAATGTCCTGTTAAATAGAAATAACAACCAATCGGGGAGCGCATTAAAACCCTGTATGGGTCTATTTCGAGCCCAAAATAGCCCAACAAAGCCGGTGTGTTCCTTTAATATCTACATGTACCGTACAACTACAGCACACCATGAAAATTATCCATTCTATATTCAACAAGGTGATATCGACCTTGAATACCGACAATAACCCTGTAAAGATTATTTCAGTTTCAGCTGTTTGCATCACGATCTCAATTAATTCCACAAAACTGCATCCACACAGTCAGAGGCTGCAGATGTTAATATCCAGGTGGTACCACGATTTAACCGCAAAGACACGACGTCAGTGGCCTTCCTATTAATTCCAACCCATCAAAAAATTGAATACCGGTCGCCATTCTAAATAGTACATGACGATATTCACAGACATAATGATACCTTTGCAGGCCAGTTATCAATTTGGCACCACATCCCGTTGGCAAAGCACGACCTTCCTCGAAATTAATCTCCCAAATTGATCAGTACTGGCCGAGTCATTGAAAATAGCGGGAAATATTGGGCTGTTATTTTGTGTTTTGCTTTTCTTTTTTTTTAACCTGTGGGGCATGTCATCAGGAAATTCGTGTCTATTTTTATACCGCGCACGTGTATTCGCGCTTAGGGTTAATAATGCGTTAGTACACTCGACCAACAAAAATCTGTCACCAGTAAGACATTTGTAGATATTTATTATTAAATTGGATTTAATGTAGGAAAATAATATATCAAATTTTAGCTGAACATATCCCTCAAAGGAATAGAGCTCAAGAGAGATCATGATGGCAAGCTTCACTGAACAGGAATGCAACAAAGGAGTGTGGGGTCAGAATGAAAAACACCCAAAAACAATGATGTCAACTTTATTGCACTCAAGCAAGGGGAGTTACAGTTCAGTATTTTGCTTCCACCATACCTAATGCAATGGCACGATTCAGATTGGACAATTTAACCATTTTTATTTGGATGTTTTTGACAAGACATTGATAAATCCAAACTCACTTAAAAATTTCCTAATTGTCTAAACACAAATTGCCCAAATCGCAAGTTGCATTGTTCTTTGATATATTATTTTCCTACATTAAATCTAATTTAATAATAAATATCTATAAATGTCTTACTGGTGACAGAACTTTTTTGGTTGAGTGTATATTAAAGGCCCTGCACTGTATCATTTGCAATGACCCCAAAAGTTAATTAACGAGTTGACAGGGAAAACCTTCCCCAAAGTAAAGATTGAATTGGTAGCAACTATCCAATCAAATGTTTCCGCCCGAGATGATATAATTTTATCAGAAAATAATCCATGAAGATGAAATTATTTAGATCGTTTGCAAACAATTTACTTAGTTGGTTCTCATCCGGGCAGTCTGAAATGGGCACTGTGTACTGCATGTATGCTTTTCCAACGCGTACATATGTGTCTGTTTATGATACTGGGTGCAGAAAGTGTGACACACATGGCAAAAAATGAACTGCTTTGAAGAACAATGGCAACATGTCTATTGGCATGATTAACCCTTCTGGAAGTCATGTTAAAAAGTTGGAGATAGTTCATTCAAGGCAAGTACATATATTTAGACAGAAAACTTGTGGAGTTGCGTATATAACGTATGTAACATGGTGTCCTCAAAGTGTATGGTTATCATAGAAAGGAACAGTTTTCTCCAGATTTTTATCTCATAGGTGCATGTTTTACTGAAGCACAATACATACTAAACATTGGAGCATTCGGATGTTTTCAGAATTTGAGTAGCATTACGAAGTAAAAAGGACACCGTTACGTACGTTAAATGTACAAATAAAACTATTTGTTTCAGATAATGCAGCTGAGTTAATTTCATATATGTTCATAAAAACTTTGTTTGAAATCAATAAAAAGTTCATTGATTAATAAATTCATTATTCCAAAAGGGAAAAACTGCACTGAATTCGTTATTTAACGTTTACTTTGAGGTCATGTAGGCCTAGAGGCATATATCGTTTGTAACATTGAGACACGATACATCGTGGCGCCTCACCTAACAAAATCAACAACAAAAACTAAAAAAAGAGATCGTACACAACAAATTTTGCGTGAAAAAGATGAAACAGTATCTTGCCTTGCAATCTCTAGAAAAAATAATGCCCGATGGGCTCGTTTACCCCATGATTTTTCGTAATTGGCAGGAACAGTGTGTGTGTCCAAAACGTAGGTAACCTCTTTCCCCGTGCAAGGACACCACAAAGGTTATGACCTCTATCCTCGTTCCCGATCAAGCTGGATTATTAATGCATGCATTAAACATGTACACAACTGGTGGCCGTTGTATGTATAGACATGGCGCCATGAACCAGCAGAACACTTCAGTAATCACGGCAGGTTTAACGTACGTAACGAAGTGGACACGAAGCCGGGTGTTTTCAAGAAATTCTCAAGATTTCACAAATAATAAAAATAGTTAAGGTTGGGAATGCACTTTTTTTTCACTTGAACCATTCCCAGTTTAACTGTAAAAATAAAAGGTATTTATTGTCTTATTTTATCTGCCGGACGATCTCATTAACGTATGTAACATCTGAGGACACCATAAGTTACATACGTTAGTATGATTTTATTTTAATGGTGAGGAGAGATCGTTCATTGGACTTTTCTGATTTTGGGTTGCTTGAAGAGGGTGATGCCAGGTAATAATAATCACACAAAGAAAGTTGAATTAAAGGTAGCAGTATTCCTTTTCCATTGGATTCATTGGAGTCATGAAAAAATGTCACATTTTGGTGTCCTTTTTTGGGGATAAAATGTTGAGAAACGGCAAATAAAAACAACTAGGCAAATCCTTGCACCTTTGTATTATCTTATTTATTACATTGATTAATCACCAACACGCACACAAATAATTTTGCTAAATTTGGTTTATTAAAATATTTTTTTCTACGCAATTAAAATGAAACAAAAAAAATCTCTCCAGTATCGAAAACTGACTTATATGTATTTTTTAACTCTATAGGTCATGCGCACATGCAGTACGTATGACACATGCCACGTAGTGCATGATGATGACGCACGCCATGTAGTGCATGACAGAGTACGCGACCGACTGAGAACGAATGAAATGTTTCCGCCCGAGATGATACAATTTTACCAGAAGATGAAATTATTTACATGTAGTTCGTTCTCATCTGAGCGGTCTGAAATGGGTGCTGTGTACTGCGTTGTGTGCTGTTCCAAAACGATGTATTTTTAAACTATATCATGTCTATAGGTCACACGCACACGCAGTATGGCGCGCGCCACAGAGTGCATGACGTGAGCCACAGAGTACGCGACCAACTGAGAAAGAATATTTGAAACACCCCTGCCAAAACCGGCAAAATGCATATGGATTTTCATGTTTTTGGAAAATGTTAAACATTTGACGGAGCTGAAATTTCTTCGGATGAGTTTGTTGATGTCTTTCTTTTGATTTATAACGGTTTTATTCCCAGAATCGCTCAAAAACAGATCATCTACATGTATGTGAATAAAGCCCCAATACATCATTTGCAATTATCCAAAATTTCACTTCACACGTTGACAAGAAAAACCCGACTAAAAGTGTTGATAGCAATGATTTTTTTTCTCCCTGTAACATGGTACCTTTGTGGGAGAAATAGACTGCCGAAGTGAATACGTCATCTTTTGTTGGTTGCCTAGGCAATGCATAGTTCCGAGATTGCCCAGTTAACCCCGCCTCACACGCTATTGTCAAAATTGCGACACACAACGCACAAAGCAATTGGACTTAACGGAAAAAAACAGATTCATTGGAGAAAACTCAAAGGTATTCATGTTTCAGGGTCGACAGTTATCTTAGAACACACCGAGTAAAGGGCCAGTAATACAGGGATGTCATATTATACAAATATTGACTGCAATGAGGGGCATGGTTAAGATTATAGGCCCAAGGTGATCTCGAAGCCATGACTATGCCCCGAGGCGGAAGCCGAGGGGCATAGTCATGGCTTCGAGATCACCGAGGGCCTATAATCTTAACCATGACCCGAATAAACAGCAGTCAATATTTGTTTTATATACCGAATGTGTAGATTTTTGTCATCTGGTTGGTTAAAAGTAACGAGTCATCATATACAGTCATGACAGTGGTCCTTCGCGTTTCGATTTCGGAAGCTGGTCTACGGCGGAAAAGTTGTATATTTACAGCAAACATTATAGCATAATCACCTGGCACTTTAGTAGCACATTTCACCTGACACAGTTTTAACTGTAGGCCACTTCTCTTACTTTCTTAAGGACTTCATCATCTACGACAGACGACAAAATGACGTCGAGATTCCGCCATTACCGTCCTGATGAATGTTTACGTGAAGAGCACAGCTGCATAGTTGGTGCACAGCTATAGCTATGCTAACACATGTAATGCGCGCGTCCGGAACCCGCTAAATGACTATGCCCAGCTGCATAGTTGGTGCACAACTAGCTATATGCTAACACATGTAATGCGCGCGTCCGGAACCCGCTAAATGACTATGCCCGGGGCATGGCAAAGACTATTGACCAGTTGGCATACGCGCCGGGTCTAGCCGATTCAATGCCCCCACTTTTAACCAATCAGATGACTGGAATCTACGCATGAGGTATATAACATGAAATACGTGCTTTCGTACCTTTAAACAACGAAACGACCGGCCTTGAAACCAAAAATTCACCCCGATCATCGCAGACAACACTGTACAAACTGTATGGGGCAGAAAATTGCGTGATGTTGTTGTGAGGTAATGCACTTTGACCTATGTGGGCGCTGTCTGCTAGCTCTGTTCTGATTGGTCGGCAGGTTCGGCTTGATTGACAGGTCGGAACTATGGATTGGCTCTAAAGTAAAAATCACTGAATCGTGTCCATGTGCTTTTGCAATGGTACTTTTCCGACGGCCATGTTAGTTTAGAGCCAATTGCCATGGCAACCCACATCACACCTCGGCCGTCTACTGCACGAAGGTGCTCCAAATGAACTCCACACTGCATTTTCTCAAATCAATATGCGTCAAATCTACGCGTGAAATTTACCCTATAATCAAGAACGATCCTGATTTTCAGGAGATTTTTAGGCCTGCCACATTTACCCCTGTATGAGCTATTTTTAGAATGTATCGTAGCTGTCATCACAATTAGATAATGAATCTGTAGTTCTCTGTCCAAAGAGACTTTATAGATGAGCGAAATAATGCTGTATCCCTTGGCAACAAATTTAATAAGTGATGTAATTTGGAAAATGTCTTGCTAATGCTAATAGGAGAATGCTGTGTTATTTTGGTGGGGTCGTCGCTTGATACTAACATCAGTTAAGAGGTAATGGGGCGATAATGTCAGTGTACCGACTTAATAGGCAGGTGCATCTGCTTAAAATACAATTAATCTTTTTGACTGTACA
Organism: Henricia sp. BOLD:AAB3569; assembly: GCA_037783545.1. Lineage (NCBI taxonomy): Eukaryota > Metazoa > Echinodermata > Asteroidea > Spinulosida > Echinasteridae > Henricia > Henricia sp. BOLD:AAB3569. The sequence goes on along the minus strand of JBBELK010000266.1, from coordinate 712,629 downwards.
AGTTATTTTTACCAAAAGATTGAGGAGGCTGGTTAGAGATACATTTATAACATGTATGTGACTCGTTCTAGCAAAATAAAGTCTGATGCTGCACAGTTTGGGTCAAGTTTTCGCCACCACAACTGGTAAATCCAGGCCTGGGCATTTTCATGGTAACTGACGTTACAATTGCACACTTTTTGCCTTCTTAAAGGCAGTATACATCATTTTGGTACAAATAGTTTTATCCCAGATTCGAGATTTGGTAATCTCGAAAATCAAAAATGTTCACAGATTTACGCCTAACTTACACAATATAAACATGATGACCGTCGAAAACTTCCCCTGAAATGGTTTTGTCTAAAGTGCTATAGTCTTTGAGAAATGAGTAAAACAATTAGTTTTCGTCTCATGAGACGAAAATTCAATTTGCCCCAAAACCACTTCGCCCGAGTGTTATTTCGCCCAAAATCACTTCGTCGCCCCAAAACCACTTAGTTCGCAGGCCGTGGTTCAGGGCTAAGTGGTTTTGGGGCGAAATGACTGCAAACCCTTTTTTGACTTTTTTCTCAAAAGTTAGACAAAGTACGGAGCTGGTTTTGCTCAGGTTGGTTTTAATCATGCATATCTTTAATCACACAGTGGGATAAAACTATTTGTAACAGTTTACCAATCATGTATACTATATAAACTACTCAATTATTTCAACACAAATCCCAATGCTTGTTTTCTTCTGCTGTCGCGCTTTCACAAAAAAATTGAATTCGTGTAAAAAAAAAATCTTGGTTTTTATTGAATTTATTTTTTGTTTCTTTGACCAGGAAATGGAGGTGTTGATGCCTGAAGCGACTTATCCAATTAAACTGAGAAATGTTGGACACCGAAGCAAGCCTTCTCTAAGATACTGCATTACCCCGATGCCTATGGGACAAAACGGATATCATCCTACGCGTACAATACAAGGACTGCTGTGAGTCGTAACTGTATTAGGCCAACTGAAAATAGATTACCGACAGGGCATTTTGTGAGAAGTTGAGTCAATTATTTACAGAATCTGAATCCTTTTGGGGGCTTAAAGTTCTTTTTGATGAAGTGCAATTTGACCATCAATATCTGTAATGTCTGTTTCGTATACAGTGAAATCTAGTTAGGTCGAAACTCGAGGGGATGGATACAAAATTGGAGGTATCCAGCGTTTGAAATAAGCAGAGTAAAGACAGATAAGTCTTGCTACGGTAAAGGGGGCATTTTGGCAACACAGACCATATTTTCAAGAAAATACCTTTGTCTGGTCTCAAAATAAAAGAAAAAAGTCTGTTGTTCTGAAGAGATAACTTAGGCCCAAAAAGGGTTACAAATAGTGTGACAACATGCCTTTCTAAAAACCCTGTGTACAGATTTCCAATATACGCTCGTAACCGGGACAGCCTAAAATGTAATGCAAGTGTCTGTCCCGTTGAATGAATGGTAAAAAAATTGTCTGCAGATAATTTTGTTTTAAGGCACCTTCAGTTGGCAATTTCTCCCACAAAGGTACCATTTTACACGAAAATAAAATAATAATGTGGTGTTTGTTACCTTCATTAGTCAAGTTTTTCTTGTCAACTCGTGATGAAGTAAATTTCTGGGTATTAAACTGCAAATGATGTCCCGGCGCTTAACATAAAATCTTTGTTGCCTGGGCTATCTAAAAATGGCCAAATCGATTCTGGCTTCATTTTTTTTGTGTACATTATACAGGGTGGATAAAAAAACGAAACCGAGATATTATCGCTAATTGTGACTAAAGTAGGGCACATCTGAATCCAAGGGAGATATTCTCTGATAGGGTGGAATCTCCTCTTTAAAATGACACCCTGATCATGTCATTATGTTTTCGGTTGACTGAGCAGTGATCGATGTTATGCAAGGGTCTAGTTTGGGATTTGCGCCACTTTCTTTAATGGCGTCTAGTGGCCTGAGCCATGGCATAGCCTGTTTGGACGATCAAGTATCCATTAGCAAAACCTAAGACGCCTCTGAAGATCGCCAGAATGCAGTTGATGTCCTACGAGCCACAATTCTGTAAGGGTACCACCGAACAATTTTGTTGAACATGGTTAGGGCCAGTCCTAAACCATTTTGTCTATGACTGCTGCGTTCTCCCTGCTGCATGCACGGCTTGCTGAATTGCATTAATGTTCTCGGATGACCGACCATTTCTCCTTCGCCAAGACCTTGGACTCAACAAAAACTCGCTGCATTCTCATGTAGGACTGAATGTGTTCTGTTTAAGAAAATGCAGGTTTCCCCCCACCAACATTTTTATCGGCATGTTAATTTCTGAGGCATCCTTGGTTACCAATTGATACTTGGTCGCCAAACAGGCTATGCCACGCATTAAAGAAAGTGGTGCAAATCCATAACTAGACCCTTGCATAACACTGGTAACTGCTCAGTCAACTAGAAACATAATGACATGATCAGGGTATCATTTTAAAGAGGAAATTCCACCCTAACAGAGGATATCTCCCGTTCATTCATACGTGCCCTACTTTAGTCACAATTAGCAATAATAATTCGGTTTCGTTTTTTTATTTATCCACCCTTTACATCAGACGCTGTTTACATGACTTTGTCATTTTGCGGACATTTCACCATGGCAGGTCACATATGTTGTAAATAATTTACAGAAAACACAACTAAGAGGCACTGTGGTGGGAAGTGTAGAAGGCTAGGGACGCCCATGCTCCATTTGTCACGACTGCTTTATAATGCAACTTGACAACGTGAGGTCTGCATGATGGAATTAACGATGAAACTCAACTTGGCCAGATGGGCCCTCAAAATTTATGAGCACACTTGTCACAATTGATTACGCTGACTGTGAGCTCTCTGGCTTTTCAAATGGACTCATAATTTTACGGTTGAAACATTCTACTCTTTTGTACAATGTTATCCTGCCTTGCCACACCTATGATATATCATTACAGAAACAAGTGCATTTGTGAAGGAACAGTGTGCTGGTTGCAATGACCATGTATCAGCAGAAAAATCCAATCCTGTACGTATATTATCTTAAACGAGGTTGTCCGGATTTTTCCAGAAAATTGATTTCGTTCTTAAACCTAACAATCATATAAAATACCGTACCTCCCCAAGATACTATCCATGGAAAGAAAACAGGAAATTTGCAATCTCCAATTTAGATGTGGAAGCAAAAAGGTTGGTGTATAATCACTGCACTGCTTTATGCATGGAACCGAAAAAAATAGTTCACAAAACATTGGTGGTTTTTTGACGATATCGTTGGAAATATGTAGATTGGGAGTGCGAAATTTCAGAATGGTAATGAGTAAAATACGACACATGATATGGTATTAAAATCTTAACACCCCTGGGAAAAAAATGGGAGGTCAAAAATGTGAATGGACACGCTTCTTTCAAGAAGATTGCATGATTAGAAAACTGTTAAAAATCATGCATTATACGGTATCGTGTGATTTTAAATGCCCTATGTATCATTTGCAAGATAAAACTTTTTACAGATTCGTGGAATAAGAGTGTAACATATCTAAGGAAGAATGTTGGTAAACTAGCCTGAAGAAATTTTAGCTACATAGATGCATCAATGCTTCAGAAAACCTTGAAAATCTATATATTGATTTTGTGTACAAGTGAATAATATTTTTTTTAGAAAAACACCTTCGGTTGTCAATTTCCAGCATGAAATACCATTTTGGACGGAAATAAATTCATTTGGTGTATGTTACCATTGCTGTCAACACTTTGAGTAAGGTTTTTCTTGTCAACTCATGAAAAACAAAATTAGGTCATTGCAAATGATACAAAGGGATGTGTATTATAAAGTCAGCTTAGTATCTCATCTATTGGTACGTTCCAAGAAAACAATAAAAAACTGTGTCCTTGCTTTCGAGAAATTGCGTAAAACCACGGTCCTATTTACAATATGCTGGTTCCGTGGTCATACTGCATAGACAACAGAGATAACAGCTTTATAAATGCTGTTATTGTTTGGCTCACAACAAAAAATGAAGCCGGTGCCATGCAAAAATAGCTGTCCTAAAGTACCGCAATAAACTTTGTCAATGCCCACAGACATCTACTGATTAAGCAAAATGTATTTACAGTCCTATTCCCTTTTATTTTGTGTCATAAATCTGTGCTTTTCTTCGTACTCACGTCACGATTCCAAACTATCCGCCATGTTTTACTGCTCATGGTTACTAGATGACGTCATTACACCGAGCTTTACACCACAGACCCGCTCGCGAGCTCGGGTAGTGGTGGCTGCCACCGGGGCAGACTCGTGTATCACGTGATGGCTAAAAGAAAGCGCTCCGGTGTAAGTTGGTGTTACACGGTGTAAGCATCTCGAACAGTATAGTTTTCTTTCGAAAAGATATCTCGGGTGGAATCATTGCATTGGACAGTTGAAATCACTTCTGTCGTCCATTTGAGTATAAAGGTTTTTACCGATCAAAAGGTTGACTGAAATCTTAGGGCATTATAAATCTATACAGGCTGAGCGTGATCTAATTCCGTCCCTCACGTGAGGAATAAAAATCAAGAGACAAATGCCTTTCCTTAGTCAATACAACAAATGAAAACTAAAGTGAACCTGTATGTTTACCTGCTACTGATGTTAATACGCACACCAAGTTTTTCACATGTTGAAATTAACTTTACAGTTTTATGCAGAGGTTGTTTTTATGCATGAGGGACAGACAATCAATAAAATAGACAAAAACTATAATTTTTTACATGCATTTTCAACTATTTCTTGAAAATGTGATTGCACAGTGTGCCCAGTCAAATTTATTCTGTTAATTTTTGTAATATGATTGTAAAATATGGACATTTCTTTACTGTTTGAGGAACTGGTATTATTTTGATTAATTTAAGAAATTGAGATTTTCATCCATTGTTTACCAGTTCCGTATCTAAAAACAAGAAAAAATTACATTAAAAAAGAAAAAAAGGAAATTCTTACCTCACTCTGCAGACTAAAGTCAAAGCTCAAAAATTGTTCCACGCCTCAAACGATGTTCCTTCTAAATTCCATTTTTGGCGAGAATATTGATTCAAAAAAGCTCATTCCCTCCAAAAGAACAATCCTGACAGATGTATTACAATGTATAAATTTCCAACAATTCCTCCAAATTGCAATCACAGCTGTGAAGTTTTCGTCCCCTCAAGTGTAATCTGCTTGGTAAAACGAATGACGAGATCACTATCGTTGGCATGGGACTAATTTACAAATCCCGTGAGGGTTAGTACCACAGTAACGAGAACAGTTGTCTCGGCTTAATAGCACTGCATCTCTGCGGAGAGATTAGAAAATGCCCGGAGTGCCGAATCGTATCCGATGGAGTAGCATGGTCGTTCTCTCTCTCCAGGTGAACTTGTCATACGATAGTGTATTAGTAACATACACTTCCGAATCCGGGCGAACTAACACAGATAAGTTTTTCAACAGATTATTGGAGCTTCCGCGGAAATGTCACAGTGGAACTCCAGGTTGCGTTGACGTACAAGTACTGAAAAGTGTTCCCTGTTGAGCTAAACTGTGAGACTGTTTAAAATATTCTCGGCACGAGCGACCCAGTAATAAAGATTCGTTTACTGGATCGGCTTGTCACGGGCCTCACAGCAATCGACAAACAAGATCATTTCACGGGCTATTTTTAGTGGTGCGAAGTGATGACCTTATATGCTATACAGTGACAGATGGTTGGTTGGTTGATACATGTAAATATGCATGGAAAAAGAGGACTCTAGTTGCGGGATTTAGTGAAGATGAGAGCGTGTTTTCCCAGTTATACGTTCTTGTCTAGTCGATTACAAAGTACATGTAGATGACGTTAATCATCATTCGATGTGTGTATACCGTATGGCGTCGACCAATTCATCTAAACAGCAATTGTCAGTATACGGAGGTTTTTACTCTGAAACCTATTCGTCAAGATTCGCTCTAGATGTGTCGATCGATCGATTGTCGAGGCTATGGCTCGGTTGGGCTTGCATTCATTTCCACTCTGCAGTTCACTTCTAAAGCCAAGTCCTTCCTCCAGGAAAGGCTAACTACAATTGTAAAAAAAAAAAAAAAACACTAATAAATCTTGAAATCTTTCAGCTGCATTTTTTTTTTTTTTTTTTTTTTGAATCCCCAGTTTCGTTAACTTGAAAATTACTGTACATGTACAAAGTCCACACTTCTGAGCAGCAGGGCTTCGTGTCTGCGAAACCTAGTAACCATAAAATGTCTTTAAGAACCTTAGTTTCTTAAAGCCCCAATACATCATTTGCAGTTACCCAAAATTTTACTTCACGAGTTGACAAGAAAAACCTGACTAAAAGTGTTGATAGCAATGGTAACAACAGGGTGTCCGCGGGTCTTAAAAGGTCTTAAATTCATTTTCTAAATTTAAGGCCTTTAAAAGCATTTAAAAGCATTTAAAAGCATTAGAAAGCATTAAAAAGTATTAAATTATCAGCTAGATTTTGGGCCTGTGGTGGCCGGGTATGGAATTCTTTCCTGTTTTGGGGGTTTAATTGGTCTTAAATTCCATTATAAAGGCATTAAAAAAGGTCTTAAAAAGTCTTAAATTTGACTTGCTGAAACCCGCGGCGCGGACACCCTGAATAAACACCACAAGGTTTATTTGTCCCCATGTAAAATTATACCTTTTTAAAGAAATTGCCAACTGAAGGTTTTTTATTTTTTTTAAATCATCTAAATTCATTAAACGCAAAAAACACATGGATTTTTATGGTTTTCTGAAGCATTACTACATCAATGTAAATGAAATTTCTACAAGGCAGTTTATCAACATTATTCTTTAGTATGCTGTTCTGTACCGTTAATGCTAAATCTACAGACATATTTTTGACACAACCAGAATCATATAGCTTATAATTTCAAAATGTTCTGACAAAATCCTCACTGATGAAATTGTCTCGCCTTAAGTCGATACCTGACAAGGTATTCAAGACTGACTGTCCGGAGTAATTGAAAATGGAGTGTTTAACAAAAGACTAGGGGATGAAAGAGCGATGCACAAAGGGATGAATTGAAATGTCAGAGGTGAATACTGAGGACTCTTAGTGCCAGTGTACAATATTTGCAGGCATAGTAAACTTAGTTACATGTATGAAACACATGCGAGTCTTTCCACGGTAAAGGGGGCATTTTGGCAACACGGACCATATTTTCCAGAAAATACCTTTGTCTGGTCTTAAAATAAAAGAAATAAGTTTCAGTTGTTCTGAAAAGATAATTTGGGCCCAAAAAGGGTGACAACATGCCTTTGTAAAAAACCTGTGTACAAATTTCCAATATGGGTAATTCCCAAAATTAAGGGTCCAAAATGTTTGGTGTCCCAGTTACGTACGACACTCTGTGCTTCAAAAATCACCACTTATGACCACAAATTCTCAGTAATGGACTGTGGCCTGTGATTATAGGGGGCAGCATCATTTTCTTCAATATTTTGTTTTCTGATTCCTGAAAAATATTCAAAACAAAAGACCATAAAGGCTTATAATTTGTTCCATTGTATTGAATAGGAGTTTGGTGTCCCGGGTTACCTATAGAGCCTTTGCACGGCGGCCATGACAGGGGGCAGTCACATTGTCACCTTGCGTCATGCATGAGTAGGTGCTTTGTGGTTCTATTGTTACATCATTTACATAAGAAAACCTGCCCCTGTCATGGCCGCCGGTGCAGAAGCTCTATTGGCTGTAGAATGAGTTTGCATTAAAGGCACATGCCTTTCTAAAAACCCTGTGTACAAATTTCCAATATACGCTCGTAACCGGGACGGACACGAGCGTATATTGGAAATTTGTACACGGGGTTTTTAAATAGGCATGTTAATTGTCACATTTGTAACCCTTTTTGGGCCTAACTTATCTCTTCAGAACAACTGGAACTTATTTCTTTTATTATAAGACCAGACAAAGGTATTTTCTGGAAAATATGGTCTGTGTTGCCAAAATGCCCCCTTTACTGTGGAAAGACTCTCATTGAAAATCCTCAATATACTACTTAAAAAAACCTCAAATAAGCATTTGTTTGCAGTTGTTCACCTTTTTTGTGTAGAAGACACAAAATGGGGGCTTGAAGCAGTTAAAAGTGGCCAGTATTTACAGCCGTTGTTTTTCCTGCTATCTCCAAATTGAAAGACAAATGCATTAACCTCTTAATATTGGCACCGTGTAAGTAAACAATCAAGGCAAAGCTTTTAGTAGGTCGGGTAAAGATTGATCTGCTTAAGATGGGACATGTTTTGGGTTTCACTTGGCTTGACAACGGTTGCTATCCGCCATTACTGTGTCCATACTATGGCACGCCAAAGCAAAAAATATTTCAACACTGATAATTTAATGTTGACGCATATTTTCGCAAATGTTGCGTAAGAAAAAAAAGGTTGGCATGACTTTTAATCGGCACTAAGAATAGCCAACTGCTATTTGATGTTACAAGCAATTTATTTCGGGGCTTAAAGCAGTTAAAAGTGGCCAGTATTTACAGCCGTTGTTTTTCCTGCTATCTCACAGATTGAAAGACAAATGCATTAACCTCTTGATATTGGCACCGTGTAAGTAAACAATCAAGGCAAAGCTTTTAGTAGGTCGGGTAAAGATTGATCTGCTTAAGATGGGACATGTTTTGGCATATTCTTGGGTTTCACTTGGCTTGACAACGGTTGCTATCCGCCATTACTGTGTCCATACTATGGCACGCCAAACCAAAAAATAATTCAACACTGATAATTTAATGTTGACGCATATTTTCGCAAATGTTGCGCAAGAAAAAAAAAGGTTGGCATGACTTTTAATCGGCACTGAGGATAGCCCACTGCTATTTGATGTGACAGGCAATTTATTTCGGGGTTTGAAGCAGTTAAAAGTGGCCAGTATTTACAGCCGTTGTTTTTCCTGCTATCTCACAGATTGAAAGACAAATGGATTAACCTCTTGATATTGGCACCGTGTAAGTAAACAATCAAGGCAAAGCTTTTAGTAGGTCGGGTAAAGATTGATCTGCTTAAGATGGGACATTTTTTAGCATATTCTTGGGTTTCACTTGGCTTGACAACGGTTGCTATCCGCCATTACTGTGTCCATACTATGGCACGCCAAAGCAAAAAATAATTCAACACTGATAATTTAATGCTGACGCATATTTTCGCAAATGTTGCGCAAGAAAAAAAAAGGTTGGCATGACTTTTAAATGTTGATAGACTGTTTGAAACTGGCATACCGTGCTTTTGTTGGCAAATTTAAACAAATGTTGAGACTTGTTTTTCCAGGGTTGATAACAAAATTATCAGTGTTTACTTAAAGGCAGTATACATCATTGGTAATCTCGAAAATCAGAAATGTTTACAGATTTACGCCTAACTTACACAATATAAACATGATGACCTTAGAAAACTTCCCCTGAAATGGTTTTGTCTAAAGTGCTATAGTCTTTGAGAAATGAGTAAAACAATTTGTTTTCGTCTCATGAGACGAAAATTCAATTCGCCCCAAAACCATTGTGATTTGGACATGGTGCTTTAATAGGCATGTATGAGATTCTGGCCTACAATAATGGTTCTGGAGCATTATTTGTTGTTATTACAGACCATATGAGAACGTCTTGAGAAGAGACTAGGGTAGGGGTAAAGGGTTAGGTGTCGGGGGTATAGGGTTAGGGTTGAATTCATTAAAAAGTGATGAGCATGCAGCGAGTTCGTTTGGTGTAGTGGTTAGAGTGATAGACTTCTGTTATGAATGTCCCTGGTTCGATTCCCATTTGTGACAATTTTTGTGCAATACTCGTTTCTTTGTTTTAAAAGATAAAGTAGTTAGAAGCTTGAAAGAGCCAGAAAAAAATGGTAGTCTTTGTTCAGAGTGTTAAATGTGTTAAAGAAAAATGAGAAAATTGGGCTTATGGTACAGGACCATTTGTGTAGGCCTAAAACCAACGCGTGCGCTTTAATGGTGACCTTTTTACAATTTCGAAAAAATAAGGTATAAAAATTCTCGTGTTTGGGCATAATATACCTTTAAATACGGCTTAGTTAAGAAAATAACTTATTCTTTCTATGGGACAAACACAACAGATGGGGAGATGAGGCCTCGCTTGGCTGAAGAAAATGTTATTCTTTAATTCAGCTCTGTCCAAGTGCAATATGTTTGCACATGTGCTGCTAAAAATACCCAATCGGCACTAAAAATAGCCCACTGCTATTTGATGTGACAGGCAATTTATTTCGGGAGACAGCCTCTGCTTGAAAAGCAATCTATTAGTATTAAAGTCTGTGTGGAGGGGAAATTCTGATATCACAAGGCAGATTTGATGTTTTGAGAAGAAATAGTATGTAGCAAAAGGACGCTATCTTCTGTTATCATTAATGTACACATACATTTATCTATAATTGCTGTCTACCAAACAAAATAATGTAAAAAAATAAATAATGAAAAAGACGAGGGATGTAGCTGAGTAGCTAATGTTACCTTAGCCCTAACTTTATCATGTGGTTATTTCATGTAGGGCTAATGAGAACTGTCAATATGAACACGATTTCACAAATTCAGTCTGTGCACATGGTAGTCTGGTAATCTACCGCGGCATTCCCATTCCTTTGTACACGGATAGACACATCGTACACAAGACTTGAATTTGTACACATCGGCTGTCATTCCAGACCTCCTTTTTTACTGCAATTGTAGGCTGAATCTTCATGGTGGCTTGTTATTTCCCTGAAGGACCTGCGTAGTGGTTATGCCTGACAAGGTTTGGGTGAGTGAGTCCCAGGGAAAATTAGTGTGTCACAGGGAGAAAATGACACATTTGTTTTGTGATATCGTGTTCATGTTGACTGTTCTCATTAGCCCTACATGAAATAACCACATGATAAAGTTAGGGCTAAGGTAACATTAGCTAGCAGCTGAGACCTTTTTAAGACCTTTATAAAAGTTGCATTTTCTGTATGACACCAAAAAAGGCTGTCCATTATTCATACTGTTCCCTTATAGTACTGTAGTGACAGACATAAATGTCGTAGTTTGAGAACACTAAGCTTTTTGTCCCAAAAAAAACATGTCCAGGGCTAGGGCACGCAACCTCTACGAATCTAGGTTTCCCTGGACCCTGTGATATAGGGAATCTTTTAAAAAAGGAAAACCACCTTCGGTTGTCAATTTCCAACAGGAAATACCATTTTGGACGGAAATAAATTCATGTGGTGTTTGTTACCATTGCTATCAACACTTTGAGTAAGGTTTTTCCTGTCAACTCATGAAAAACAAAATTGGGTCATTGCAAATGATACAATGGGCCTTTAAAGATAGTAACATGATTGGTAAACTGTTGGTAAACTGTTGCAAATAGTTTTATCCCCCTGTGTGACCAACCTGAGCAAAAACCAGCTCCGTACTTCGTCTAACTTTTAAGAAAATGGTCAAAAATGGGTTTAATGATAATTATATGGATTTATACCGCGCACTTATCTGGGGAATCCCGATCAAGGCGCCTACATTATCATCACCCTGATCATAGGGCTCCATTAAATCACTCCAAATACCATCTTAGCTTAGGAGTATACAGCCCCGGCTGCCTTAGGCGCTCAACGGCTAATCAAACACATCAACTTTCGCTCCCTCTCAGGTACCCATTTTGCTCCTGGGTGGAGAGAAGCAATGCGTGGCAAAGTACCTTGCTCAAGGGTACACGCACCATGGACTCAAAGACTATAGCACTTTAGACAAAAAAACATTTCAGGGGAAGTTTTCTACGGTCATCATGTTTATATTGTGTAAGTTAGGCGTAAATCTGTGAACATTTCTGATTTTCGAGATTACCAATCATGTATACTGCCTTTAAGGCACAGGCTCGTCAGCAATGCGCGCCCGCCAAATGTGTGCCACGCAATACGCAGTTCCATAGCAAAGGCATCGAGCTGCGTGTTTCGAGCACGAATTTGGCGGGCGCGCATTGCTGACGAGCCTGTGCCTTTAAGGCACACATCTTCTACAAACCTGTGTTGATCTTGGCACCTTCTTGTTTTAACAACTGTCGCAAGATGTTAACGAACCACTATACACGGCAAATGCAGCACGTTCCCCCCTTCCATTAAGTTGTTAACATGACACTCCTGAACCTGCAATCTGTCAGTAAATTCCTCCTCTCAGACAAAACGCTGGCAAAAAAAAAAGAGACGAGTCGATGATGTACTGATTTCAAATCAAAATTCTTGACAGCAGGTTTGGTGGATCGAGGTAGTGTATGAGTCACGCGGCAGGCACGACCGTGGAAATAAAAGGATCCGGCAATTGGGTCCGTTGTTACGGCCGCTGTCGCCACCGGCAACCTATTCCGTGGAGTGACGACGATGGTGTGTTTCAGTGGGGGGCACTGCGGTGTCTTTTTATTTATAGCTTGCATTAAGAGGAAATATTATTTGTCAAACGACACTGCTGGGTTTATCACAGAGATCCTACTTAGTGTGTGGGTTCTTGGATTATTCCATCGTGGGCTCGGGGGAGTGATATCAGTGGTACATGTAAGCTAAAGGGCAAATTTGATTCACGGCTACAGTTAAAGGTGGAACCATGATTGGTAAACTGTCAAAAGGGGCGTTATTTCTACTCGTGATTAGAAGCCCATGTTGATAAACTGCCCTGTGGAAATTTCAGCCACATAGGTGCAGTAATACTTCAGAAAACTGTTGATTTGAAGGATAAAAAAGTCTTTTGCAAAATACTTTTATTTAGAAAACCACCTTCAGTTGTTAATTTCTCACACAAAATACCATTTTGGGCTGAAATAAAATCATGAGGTGTTTGATACAAGTTTTCTTGTCAACTTGTGAAGAAGAAAAATGGGGTCACTGCAAATGATGTGTCCTACCTTCAAAGGCCATGGTAACATTTGCAATGACCCAATTTTTGTTTTTGTTATGAGTTGACAAGAAAAACCTTACTCAAAGTGTTGATAGCAATGGTAACAAACACCACATTAATTTATTTCCGTCCAAAATGGTATTTCATGCTGGAAATTGACAATTAACCGAAGGTGGTTTTCTAAAAAATTACCATTCATTTGTACACAAAACCCATATATAGATTTTCAAGGTTTTCTGAAGCATTGATGCATCTAAGTAGCTAAAATTTCTTCAGGCTAGTTTACCAACATTCTTCCTTAGATATGTTACACTCTTATTCCACGAATCTGTAAAAAGTTTTATCTTGCAAATGATACATATAGGGCCTTTAAAGCCCTAATATATCATTATTTGCAGTTAACAAACATTTTACTTCATGAGTTGACAAGAAAAACTCGACTAAAAGTGTTGATAGCAATGGTAACAAACACCACATGATTTTTTTCCTGTGTGTAAAATGGTGTACCTTTGTTTGTTTTTTAAATCGTGTGTGCGCCACGTTTTTTAAAGTTATTTTTATAAGTATTACTGCATATGTGGCTGGAATTTCTACAAGGCAGTTTATCAATATATTCGTTAGTTATATGTAATGCTCTTGTTTCTTTGTCCTTTTTAAAAAAAATTAACCATTAAAGTATACAATAATTTATAATCCAATACCTTGGGACATCTCTCCATAATTTCAATCCTGACTCAAGCATGAACCCTCCAGGAGATTTACAGCCACGCATCTGCCCATATGCGCAGACAGCAGGATTGCCACCATCTGTTCTTCCCCAATAAAATCATCTGCTTTATCATATGGCTTCATAATGCAAAAATGTGATACACGCTTGCTATGATAACACGCTAAATCCACTTGATACCCCGAGAGGGTATAGGTGAATGGATCAGAATTCGCTCAAGGAGACATTCCGGAAAGATAAGTTGTTTTTCCCACAATATGTGTCCGTTCTTATCTGCAGCATGTTACATGTTTTAATAAAGGCGTATTCTTGGGTTTCACTTGGCTTGACAACGGTTGCTATCTGCCATTACTGTGTCCATACTATGGCACGCCAAAGCGAAAACTAATTAAACACTGATAATTTAATGTTGACGCATATTTTCGGAAAAAAAAGTTGGCATGACTTTTAAATGTTGATAGACCGTTTGAAACTGGCATACCGTGCTTTTGTTTATTAAAATGGCAGAATTATCAGTGTTGAATTATTTCCGATTTGGCGTGCCATAGTATGGACACAGTAATGGCGGATATGATAGTTGTTGACGTCACGCGTATGGCACGCCAAAGCGGAAATAATTCAACACTGATAATTTTGCCATTTATTTGATAAATTCTTTCACAGTATGATAGGTCTAAATAACTGAAAAAAATCGGAGTATAATTTGCGTTTCGTCTTGTAACCCTATATTTTGCAATATAGAAAATAATTGACAATAAAAAAAAACATACTGTGAAAATCACAACTGGTGGCCCTCGCATGGACACCGTGACATTGCTACATAAAGTTCCAGCCTTTTAGATGTAAATCTCTATCTCTCTACTGCTACTTTGAGTAGCAATCCTTAAGGGTCCTCATCCTAGGTCACAAGTGGTCAGAATAAACACCGGTAGTTACTAAGTGCTCTTATGGGACAGTGATGTGCCATAAGGCCCTACTGATCATTCTAGTATCTGCTATAAGTATATGAGCTGTATTGCATTTTAAAGGCCCAATGTATCCTTTGCAACATTACATTTTTGCAGATTCCTAAAAAAAAACAGCATAACATATCTAACGAAGACTGTTGCGGTAAACTAGCCTGCAGAAATATCAGCTACAGAAACTCCTCAAAAGAAGTTCGGAAAGTCAAGTCTTTTGTTGCAAAATAATTGTCCTTGAATATTATATCATTGGAAGGCCCTGTTATTCCTCTTTACGATGATGTGTCATTTGTTATGATTAAGCAATTGTGGGATGTGCAGCACAGCTGAATACGGGGGCGGGTGTAAAGTGAAATGTCACAGAATGCATCGCTATTGTCAAAAAGTGCATTTACACATTCCCATCCTCCAAGCAAAAGGGAATGCACTGCATGACAATAGCAGTGAGTTTTGTGACATTTCACTTTCCACGCACCCCTGTATTCCGCTATACTGCACATCCCCGGATTGATCAATCATAACAAATGACACATCATCGTAAAGAGGAATAACAGGGCTTTCCAATGATACCAAATTCAAGGGAAATGATTTATTAACAAGAGAGAAATCGTCAGTCAAACTTGACTTTCCGAACATTTTTTTAGGAGTTTATATGCACCAGTGCTTCAGAAAACCTTGAAAATCCATACATGGTTTTCGTGTTAAAGACGAATTACATGATTGGTAAAAAAAACAGGAACAACGGCAATGTTACATAACTAAAGAATAATGTTGATAAATTGCCTTGTTGAAATTTCAGCCACATAGATGAAGTATAACTTTAGAAAACCTGAAAAGATGGTGTAAACTGTGTTAAGATGCACACGGGCAAACGGGAACGGGGGTACGCTCCTTTGCTGAAGCAAAGATGGCGAAGATATCAAATATTTGCAGTACTTTGTGTTATTAAAGCACCGTGCATAGTTGTTTTTATTGAGAAACATCCGTTATATTACCGTACCGAAATACTAGAAGAATGTGCAGCATAATTCCAATATCCAACGGACTCAAAAGAGAATCTTCTATCTGGGAAAGACACATTTAACCACTGTCAAATAGCTTACCTTACAAACTAGTGGTCCTATAGTCAGCGACGCAAATGCTTCTTCGAATCTAGTTATACGTTAGAGTTCAGACCAAACACCAAATCCGCCGAAGCTGATGGCTGCCCGGCGCTGCAGTTTGCATTACAACAACACTTCAACGTCAACATTCTTTTATTTCCGTCTGCACCGTACCTACTATGGGCGGCCATCGGGGCAAAAAATAAAAAAATTAAAAATGTACACCAAAAAAAATTTGTAGGAAAAAAAAAAAAATTATGTACAAAAAAAAAACAATTATGTACACCAAAAAAAATTGTAGGAAAAAAAAAAAAAATTATGTACACAAAAAATAAATGCACCCCCCAAAACAAATACTAAATTTCCCAAAAATATAATTATCAAATTATTTTTTTAACATCGCCAACAAAAAAAAAAGTACATCGCAAAAAAAAAGTACATCGCCAAAAAAAACAAAAAAGGACATCGCAAAAAAAAAGTACGTCGCCAAAAAAAAAAAAAAAGTACATCGCAAAAAAAACGCGCGTGGCGGGACCATGGAGCTATGGCGGGACCATCGATATATACACACTGGAGCAAGTTCGGGTGGGCGACTATCTAGACCATTGTGAACTAAACCGCGCTACGCCCACCAGAGACACACGCAACGCGCACGCACATCACCTCCACAATGACTCAGCATTATTTGACTTACAAAATGGCGTATTCGCACGTGGTCGAAAGCTATCTATACAACTCTATGATACGGAGCATGCGCAGCATGCGTGGTTTGACTTGCTAGTCTGACTAGACTAACCTACCTCCGGGGTATGGTTCCTCTAGTCAGACTAGCTAGCCAAACCACGCAGCGTTCGGATGGCATCTACATCCTATGGTTTAGTCTATAACTATAGTCGTCCGCCCGATCGAACTTGCTCCTAGATATTACCCGAACGCTGCGTATTGAACGGCATTGTATTTGGCCATTGTATTTGGTGGGGTACAATAGACCATATCGCCAATCGTGTTTCATCAACAGAGGGCGACCTTCTGCCAGGCCTCGAAATTCATTTTCAAAAGGGCACCGCAATTTTCCCTTAGTAAAGGGCACCTGAATGAGGAAATGGAAAATTTGTGTTGGAACTTTTTAAGGGCAACACGGCAAAAGCATAGGGCACCAATGGCAATTTGCCGTGGTGCCGTGGGTTTATTCAAGGCCTGTTCTGCAATGCACTATGGAATAGAATATGGGTCAAACTATCGATGGTTTGACCCATATTCTATCCCATAGTAATATCTAGGAGCAAGTTCGATCGGGCGGACGACTATAGTTATAGACTAAACCATAGGATGTAGATGCCATCCGAACGCTGCGTGGTTTGGCTAGCTAGTCTGACTAGAGGAACCATACCCCGGAGGTACAGTAGGTTAGTCTAGTCAAGTGATGTGCGTGCGCGTTGCGTGTGTCTCTGGTGGGCGTAGCGCGGTTTAGTTCACAATGGTCTAGATAGTCGCCCACCCGAACTTGCTCCAGTGTGTATATATCGATGGTCCCGCCATAGCTCCATGGTCCCGCCACGCGCGTTTTTTTTGCGATGTACTTTTTTTTTTTTTTTTGGCGATGTACTTTTTTTTTGCGATGTACTTTTTTTTTTTTGGCGATGTTTAAAAAAAAATTTGGTAATTATATTTTTTGGAAATTTATAAATTTTGTTTTGGGGTGTATTTTTTTTTTTTTTTTACATAAATTTTTGTTGTTTTCCTACAATTTTTGTATTTTGTACATAATTTTTTTTTTTTCCTACAAATTTTTTTTTGTGTACATAAAATTTTTTTTTTCCTACAATTTTTTTTTTTTTGTACATAAATTTTTTTTTTGTTCCTACAATTTTTTTTTTTTGTACATTTTTAATTTTTTTTTTTTTGCCCCGATGGCCGCCCATAACTATGAGGTGTCTGCCAACATGCACATTGTACGGAAACAATAAGGACGTCCATAGTAAGCGGCTAAATATAGCTCATAAATGTTGCAATAAATGTTGCATTGTTTGTGCCGCGTGGGAAAATTCAATAGATATGATCGAGTGTACGTAAACCGTACACTCGATAATAGTATTGATTTATGCAAAAAAAGGGGTTTTGATCTGACTTTCGATTTGTTTTCCTTCCTAAAAAGGGCGATTTTTGAAGATGCCTCGTAAACAATGGTGGCTTTATTTTTAAACTTCAGTCAAACAAACGGGATCTCCCAATGTTTTAGTATACCGGCGCTCTGTGAGCGCCATTAGCCTTTTTGAAGTATGGCGGACACAATAGGAGGGCGCACTTTGCAGTGGGTATAAAATCGACTAAAATGCAAAATAACTCAGTTTTTCACTTTACACTTATTAATTTTATTGATAATTCTGTCTATGTATTATAATTACAACATGTAAATCAAGTTTTTGGAAAGAAATACAATTGATAAAAAAATTCATACCCAAATGAAATTGCGCCCTCTCCTTTTGTTCCGCCATACTTCTAAAAGGCTAATGCCACTTGTTTAAATACTTCGACTTATATTAACGTGGATTAAGTCGACTTGGCGTGATAATTTATGTTGCCAAAAGGACTTTCTAAATCTACCAAGTCGACTTGGCAACAATTATCTCGCCAAGTCGAAGTATATAGTATTGATTTCAGGAAGGCGACTTGGCGACATAAAATATCTCGCCAAGTCGACTTATTAATTTAAATAGGACGTCGACTTGGCAACGTACATTATTTCGCCAAGTTGAGTGATAATCCACGTTATAAGTCAACTTGGTTAGATAAATTATCTTTGTATCTATAAAGCAAGTATAGGATGTCACTCACAGAGCGCCGTATTGAGAGGTGCCTGGTGCCCTCTTCAACCCCACCCCATAGGCCTATTTCTTTTTCAATTTAGTATATATTACAATCGCACCATCGTACATTGCCAATTTCTAGGGGAGGAACTATTGTTTTATGCACCACCCCCACGCCGCCCCCATCCCCCTCCCCCACCCCCCACCCACCAACTGCCTCGCCCCCGCCCCACCAACTGCCCCGCCCCCGCGTAGCTCCGCCGCTGACACCTAACTACATTCGATCGTATGAGGGCGGTATTGAACAAAATAGTTTGTTTGTCCAAATTATTTTGCACGCCTTGAAATTACGTACGAGTCTATGGAAAGTGTTCAAGCCGTCTACCTAGCGTCTACCATTGACTCGTGTAA
Organism: Henricia sp. BOLD:AAB3569; assembly: GCA_037783545.1. Classification (NCBI taxonomy): domain Eukaryota; kingdom Metazoa; phylum Echinodermata; class Asteroidea; order Spinulosida; family Echinasteridae; genus Henricia; species Henricia sp. BOLD:AAB3569. The sequence goes on along the minus strand of JBBELK010000266.1, from coordinate 693,743 downwards.
CTACGGGCGTGTTTGTTTCATGACAGATCCGAATCCAGATTCCGATCTGTTTTACCGCGCAGAAACAAACGAAACCGCTCTCAACTCGGATCTCAAATCACGTGAATTGCAATTTATTTACCAAATTTGTCAAATTTCTGTTCCAAATTTCTCCCACGACATTCGTCGTAAATAAACGAGCATTCTAAATTTGTTTGCATCGTGTGTTGCCTCTGAAAACTGAAACGACACGGTTTTACTCGCACAAAATCTCCACGATGTTTACGTCGCCATTTTGGATCTATCGCTGAACCATCTCTCGAGAAGGATTCCACAGATCACAGATCTCGATAAGGATGTGCGCGAAGTGAACGAGTTCACCTTGGTAATGCGCCAATCTGGATCCGTCCGAAACAAACACCCCCTAAATTAAGACCGAGCCGTATTAAATTCCGACGCGCGCGACGCAGTTGGACAACAAGTGCACCGCGTGGGTGAGGTGCGTCGCTGATTAGCTGAAAGTTTTACTATGTACTTGATATGCATCAACTCAGCGCGCATGTGCAAAGAATACGGCGCACTGAAAAGTGTCCCCTGTCCTCATATTTACTTCCCCTTTTGTATAGCGAGAGCAGCGTAGCGCACATGGACAGGGGGCCAGTCTAACTGAAAAGCAGATACGAAGTACTTCACAGGCAACAGTATTGAAATTAGATCGAATCGTTGATTTCATTCAAATGTAGTAGCAATTATTTTATATCAAATCACAGAAAAATGCGTCAATTCATGGGTGAAAACTTGGGGTTGCGGGTTCGAATCCGGCTGCGGTACCTGTGCCCTTAGGCAAGGCACTCAACCACACTTGCTCCATCCTTCGGAAGGGATGTAAAGCCGTTGGTCCAGTGTGTTAGGTAATGGTAACGCACTCTAAAGATCCCAGAGCATTCTTTCGTGAAGAGCAAGGGGATTCCCCGGTGTCTCTGGCCATTTATAATTCTAATTCTTCATGGGTTTCCTCACGCTTACGAGTGACAGTGCAATGAGCACTATTGAGGAATCCTTGGTATGAATACCAGAAAGAAATAATAATAATAATAATAAAAGCAATATCTGATACGCGTCGCCTAATCATCAAACATCAAACAAAGTTACATGATACTCATCGGGATTCAAACCCCAGACCTCTGACACTCCGGGCAGATGCTCCACCAGCTGAGACAGGCAAAGTAGTATACTTCCTCAGGTTTTCAATAGCTGAATACAAATTAAAGAAGTGCCGTCCAATTTTTGGGTAGAAATTTTATTTCTGAAAAAAAGAGGGGGAAAAAATCCCACATTTGCCGAACTAAGCAATATCCCCATGTCCTTAGCAACGAGTGTCCAATTTTTGGGGTAGAAATTTTATTTCTGAAAAAAAAGAGGGACAAAAAATCCCACATTTTGTCAGAACCAAGCAATATCCCCATGTCCTTAGCAACGAGTGTCCAATTTTTGGGGTAGAAATTTTATTTCTGAAAAAAAAGCGGGGAAAAAATCCCACATTTGTTCGAACCAAGCAATATCCCCAAGTCCTTAGCAACGAGTGTCGTACATGTAATTTGCTTGGTATATTCTTGACAAAAACCATGTAAGCAAATCAGTGTCAGTACAAATAAGTATTGAGAAATGTGAAGAGGTTTCCATTCTTCGTGTGTAAACTTCAACCCACGGCCTTTGAATGGGGAAAATGTTTGCTACCCATATAGGTGCGGCTGACCAACATGCTTGCCCTTACTTTAGCACTTAAACTCGGTTGTTAACTTTGGACTTCCAAAGAAATTTCAACTTTTTTCGTCTGTCTGCCCACGTCCATGTGTACACAGACAATTTATCTAACGGTTAGCCCAACCATTGGGTACAGAGAAAACATTTGAGCTGTTGGGTACGATTTGGAAGCCGATGCTTTTCTAAGTGTCCAGCAAAATTTTGGTTTTACGGAGAGGAGGATTTTCTACCGTATCAACACCATGGCTTTGGCCGGGAGTAGCCGGCTCGTACTCGGCCTCATGTTGGTGTGCCACACGGTGCTTCTCATCAATTCAGCTCATGCGTGGTATGTACTTGTATAGATTAGCATTTTGGGCCCTTTGACCGGGAAAAAAATTACTCAAATGGAAGTCAGATAGAAGTGATTGCAACTGTCCAATGCAAAGATTCCACCCGATATCTTTTTTTTATGTGATGATATTAATGAATTTATATAAAATGCGTGTGCGTGTGCACACGCACTTTTTCACAAGGCCGCCCTCATGATCGGAACCAGGACCCTTGCTTAGTACCGTGGTATTCTGGTTCCGCTTTCCGTGCATCGCCAGGAGAACCAGCCTATATATATAGGACAATAGCTTCGCACAATTTATTGAAAGCATTTCAGTTTTTCATTGTTTTCTCCGACGTAGATGAGGTACTGAGGTGACTTATATTTTTAAAAACGGGTTGGTTTTTATCATACATATCCTCAAGCACGTGGAAATTAAACGTCATTTTTAAAAGGTATATAGAACACATGATTGGTAGGCCTATCTCAAAAATCAAAAATGTTCACAGGTTTACGCAATATAAACAGGATGATGGTAGAAAACTTCCAATGAAATGGTTTTGTCTATATTCTTTGAGAAATGAGTAAAACAATTATTTTCGTCTCATGAGACGAAAATTCACTTCGCCCTGGGCCATGCACTTCGCTCCAAAACCACTTCGCCCAAAAGCCACTTCGCCCGAACACCACTTCGCCCAAAAACCACTTCGCCCGAACACCACTTCGCCCAGACACCACTTCGCCCAAACACCACTTCGCCCAAACACCACCGCCCAAAAGCCACTTCGCCCAAAAGCCACTTCGCCCAGACACCACTAAGCCCAGACACCACTTCGCCCAGACACCACTTCGCCCCAAATCCACTTCGTACACAGGCCGTGGTTCAGGGCGAAGTGGTTTTTGGGCGAAGTGACTGGAAAGCTTTTTGACTGTTTTCTCAAAAGGTAGACGATGTTCGGAGCTGACCTTTACTCAGGTTGGATTAATAATGCATATCTTCAATCACACAGGGAGATAAAACTTTTTGTAACGGTTTACCAATCATGTGTTCTGCCTATCTTTAAAACAATAACTTCACGTTCACAGTTCTTTCCTTACACCTTTCACATTTGAAGGCACTTTCTATTAGCTGTGTATTATGAATCATAGTACATGTAGATTGTCCCTTATTGGTTGAAAGTAACCCTAATTTCCCAGATTTGTTATCGATTCAGCGCAACTGGCGCGGCCTCGTTCAAATTGACATAACTTTAGAACTACACAACCAATAAACTGCCGAAGTGAATACGTCACCTTTTGTTGGTTGCCTAGGCAATTGGCTCTAAACTAAAAATCACTCAACCGTGTCCCAGTGCTTTTCCAATGGTACTTTTCCCGACGGCCATGATAGTTTAGATTCAATTGCCATGGCAACGCACGTCACACTTCAGCTGTCTATTATTAAGCTTGACCCCCAGGTTTCAAAGCATGTTTCTAATTCAGCATAAAATCCCTATATTGATGGAGCATACCTGTACCTGCAGCCTTTTTGTGGTGGTGAATTGCATTTTGTTTGATTTCTGCTTTCACAGGGAACACATGCAATACACAAGTTACTCTGAAGCCGAAGAAGGTATGTGTGTAAACTATATACCTCAAGCTCTATCTGAACTCCTCAAAAAAAGTTCGGAAAGTCAAGTTTGACTGACGATTTCTCTCTATAGTTACTAAATCATTTCCCTTGAATTTGGTATCATTGGAAAGCCCTGTTATTCCTGTTTACAGTGATGTGTCATTTGTTATGATTAATCAATTGGGGGATGTGCAGTATAGCGGAATACAGGGGTGGGTGGAAAGTGAAATGTCATAAATTCACTGCTATTGTCATGCAGTGCATTCCCCTTTTGCTTGGAGGATGGGAATGTGTCAATGCACCTTTTGACAATAGCAATGCATTTTGTGACATTTCACTTTACACCCGCCCCCGTATTCAGCTGTGCTGCACATCCCCCAATTGCTTAATCATAACAAATGACACATCATCGTAAAGAGGAATAACAGGGCTTTGCAATGATATAAAATTCAAGGAAAAGTATTTTGCAACAAAAGAACTTTCCGAACTTTTTTGAGGAGTTTTTGTGGGTAAACAGCACATTTGTTAAAAAAAATTTTATATAATGTATTTTTTTTTTTTCCCAAACTTTTTAAAGTTACGGAAAATTAGGAAAATTATTAATATAAGGAAAATTATTTTGCAACAAGAGAGAAATCGTCAGTCAAACTTGACTTTTCGAACTTTTTTTGAGGAGTTTATATAACGCAATACGAAAAATCCCATCACGGTTCTAACCCGTTGAGGACCATGATATCGCTATACTAAAAATGAAATAACTTGTTCTCGGAATGTGTCTTTCAAATGTATTGTTTTTGATATAATGTTCGAAATCAATGAAGCAAAACAGTCTTGAAAGCGATTCTAAAGTGAATGGTCGCTTTGTTCCTTGTTATCCACAAGTTCAACACATTCAACGAACTTCTGTTCTGATCAAGAATTGATTTTAAAAAAAAAAATCTTTCTTTTTTGGGGGAGATAGTTATATAAATACATCAGGGACACCAAAAATCGTTCCATAACATGTCTACAATCTGCACACACATCGTGTAGACATCAAATGGGGTTCTGTAGGCAGGCATTGTACACGTACCGTACCTTTATTTACTCGGCATAAATTTACAGCTCAATATAAAGAACAAAAATGACAACTCGGCGCTTTCGGTAAAACTGGCCGTCCCCACTCCAGTGCTTTTTACAGTTTCTCGGTAACGGCATATTTGTGGCATGCAAATTCAATAAATGACGTCACTAGACCGATGGCAAACATGAACTCAATTTGATCGAGAAATGTTAAGTGTCGTCACACGCAATGGAGTGGCGGGTCACTGGGCAAAGAAAACCGCCAGCCATCTTGGTCCAGGGAGAACAATGCCTTGCCAGGGGCTGCGTTCCATAACGCGAACACTGCAAACGTTTGCAACGTTCGCCAACAACTGGTACGCAGCGTTCCATTGACGCGTGCACAAATAAATGAACATGCAAAGATCAAAATGTTATTGCCTCGACTCGAGCTGTGTGTGTGACGTCATAGCAAGGAGACACATAGAGCTGCTACACTGACTGTGGTCGTGTACCTAGCTCCTCGCAGCAAACACGTACACGTTGTATGCACGCACGGAACCGCGGATTTTCCACAGAGTTGCAAGTGTTACCAACAACAAGGCACGAAGCTGGCATTTTATTGATATCAAAAATGAATTCAGTGTAACAACCACTGAGAAAATACACCGAAAACTTTGAAAACCTTTACAGAAAAATAACGACCGGTGGTTTATGCTATGCGGAAAGCATGCAACTTGCTTTGCAAAATAGTATCTCCTCGCTATGACGTAGCGGGTCAATGCATATCATTATGACGTTATCACCCCGTTTTTTTATGTTGGCCTGTTGCCGGTTGACGAACACGGTCTAGTTTTTCATTTTTCTCTCTAATATAAAGTCAACTATAACATAAACATCCGTTTTATATAATAACTTTTTTCCTCGCCAAGTAGCTTTCAAGCTTTCAGCCCGGATTTAACGTGAATTCACCCTGAGAAGAAATATTGCCCAACTTTTCCTCAACAGTGCGCGACCTGAAAAGAAGCGTCGTCCAACCAGTGGTCAAGAAAAGTGCGCAGTTAGCAAGAACAAAGGACTACGCGCATCCACGCTATAGGCGGGACACCCTGCCTATACACTACAGAACCATGGGTAAGTAAGTCAAGGTACAACTAACTACAAGGAGGTTGCCATTAATTGTCACTAATGTGGCTGGATACAGCGGGCAGCGATATTTTTCCGTACCACATTTGCTATGGGGCTCCATCGAGGTTTCTGATTGGTTGCAATGAATATGAATATTGATTATAGGGGCGTTCGAGATGCTGACACCGGGTAACACCAACTTACACCGGAGCGTTCTTTTAGCAATCACGTGCTACACGAGTCTGCCCCGGTGGCAGCCACCACTACCCGAGCTCGCGGGCGGGTATGTGGTGTAAAGCAAGGTGTAATGACGTCACCTAGTAACCGCGAGTAGTAAAACATGGCGGACAGTTTGGAATCGCGACGTGAGTACGAAGAAAACACTTATTTATGCATGGAGGTAGGAAAAGGATTTATGACACAAAATAGGAGGGAATTGGGCTGTAAATACATTTTGCTGAATCAGTAGATGTCTGTGGGCATTGACGAAGTTTATTTCGGTACTTTAGGGCTACTATTTTTGCGTGGCGCCGGCTTCATTTTTCATCCCGAGTCAAACGGTAACGGCGTTTATAAAGCCCCACCCGGCAACAACCTTTGACCACGTGTTCCCAGAATTCAAAGCGAGACCCTGTGTCGTTCGTTTTGCATCTTCTGGGGGCTTCCCGGGTGTAAACCCCGTGTTACCCGGTGTAAGCATCTCGAACGCCCCTATTATCTATCTAGCGCCCTAGATTTAGCGAGTTGCTTGGTAGTCTAGTGGTTAAGCGTAGGACTATCAATCAAGAGTTGCGAGTTCGATTCCGCTTTCTGTCACAATTTGTTTTTCATTAATTGAGAAAAGAGTAAGCAACTTTCTAACTCTAAAAAAGTTTATTTATTTATTTATTTATTCCATTTATTTACCCAGGGTGTGCCCAAACAGTTTACAAAAACTGGTTTCCATTAGGGCCCTGCAAACACACATATAAGAACAAAATATACTAAATTGAACAACGTCATAATTACTAACAAACTGGAATAAGATACATTTGTACAACAAAAACTCTGGATGCTAGGATAGGGCGACAATTTGTGTGTAAAAAAGCTATTAGGGCGACACGCTCTATTAGGGCGACATTTTGGTGTCGCCCTAATATTTTTGAGTTTAAAAATCATTTTTTAAGGTCAAAAACCATTTTTTTTAAATCGAGAACCATTTTTATTAGGTCTAGAACCGATTCTCTTAGGTCTGTAACCATTTTTTGAAGCTTTGGGTAAAAAAATAAGGTGTCATTTTGAGTGGTTCTTGCCGAAATTTCGGTGGTCCCCGGGGAAAGGCTTCCCGAAATGTCGCCCTTTTGCGGCATCCAGAGTTCTTACAACTACAACATCAAACAACTAATGGTTAAAGAAAAACAACATCACAAGTAATTATTTTACATGCACGTGACACTAAAATTTACGCTAATTACGGGAAGAGCGAAAAACCCGCAAAAACTCTTTTAAAAAAAAGTTTGATTTTATGGCAACCAAGTCATACGACTCCGTAAATTAGCATTTCTCACTTGAAGTTGATCATGTGAATATTATGTGTATGTTTGGCGAAGTGCCGATTTGAATGAGCTCAAAGAAGACATAGTTCTAAGGTGTGCACTATTAAGGCTGTTCCAAATTGCGGCGCCAGTTACAGCAAAACTCGAGGCGTAAGACCCCTCTCGTGCAAATGGAATTTTCAGTGTCTTTTCGGCAGATTGACGAGTTTCTCGAGTTTGTACGTACGGTGTAAATAGACTTGCCATATACTGTACTGCGGGGCCAAGGAATTGATGCTTTTAAAGACAAATATAGCTTTCTTGTATTTAACTCTCTCTGGATAGGCAAGCCAGTCGAGCTTTTTAAACATGTCAGCTGATGGTGTTAGGAAATCGCATTGGCTCCAGAGAGAGAGAGAACCCAAGGAAACCAATTTGCCAATTTTCTTCGGCCATCCACTGCCGAGAGTTTATTATCTCACGACTCATTTCTCCTTTCTTTCTCAACAAAAGTGCAAAACAATCATTCCACTTACTCAGAAAGGAAAATGTGTACATGAAACTGTGGTACAGTATTTGCCTGCAGGTCTTAACCGAACAACATCTTATTTTGACTTTCAAAGAGCTTTTTACAGTAATTTACAACTTGCAGTAAACGATCACGCCGTACACATATAAATAATCATCAAAACTTAACACTATGATATAGTCAACCTTGACCGCTTACTAAAGTAAAACTAGGTGTAACAAAAGTTCAGGCCAAACATTGGGGAAAAATAAATAAATAAAACTCCCAATCTCTAAAACCCCGAGTGTAATTCTGGGGTTTCTGAGTCGGCAAGAAAAACCAACCCAAGTCCATCAGGAGGAGCCAACCCCCCAATTTTGACCGCGCCCATTCCCACCTCCGCAAACTACACAGACCCTAGGAAGAGGTCCCAAGGCTTGAAAAATTAAACAGTTTAATCCTTGTCAGTAAACATACTACTGTGCGCCATACTTGCACAACATTAACCAAATCCCCTTTCTCGGGTAAAACCTGCACGTTCGAGTTTAAACTGAAATACAATCCACTGGGTACCCCCTCCAGCAGCAAAAGGGAACAATTTTTTACCCTCGCCCAGGAAAAACCACATCTAAAACCACATCCGAGCAAAACCAGAACTCATTTTATCCCTTGCTTCTAAAGTGATCATTTTACCCTTCTGCCGGGAAAACCCCATCCGAGGAGGACACCCCAAATTATCCCCAACCACTACCCAACTGCCTGGCTAAGGCCACATCCTAGTCTAGGCCCTAGACGTTGTTATTGTTTCGTTTTGAACGTCCGTTCCGAAAACCGATCGCCGCGAGACAGTCAATAACAACATTTTGATATGGTGATAGGACTACGAACGAGTCTATCGCGTGATTACGCCCTCTTGCGGCAGTCGGGTATCCAACACATAATGACCGTCTAGGGCCTAGACTAGCCACATCCCGGCAATCTGTTAAATACACATGAACGTGTACCCGAAACAACACTGGAAAAGCCACAAAATTCTGAGTCAACATCTAGGGAAAACCCACCCCTGATTTAAACAAGTCCTTAATTTTAAAACTACTGAAAACTAAGTCTGCCATCAATGGCTAATACATGTGCTTTAGACCATACAAAATACAACAAATGTTAAAATTACTGAAACAGCTTATCGTTTCTTTTGTTTGTTTGTTTTTAAACAACCTTCACCCTTTGTTCTTCAAAAGGTTCAAAACAACAAAATAAAAACAAAGAAATCTGCTCATAAAACCGAGTTCCTTCAACCATGAGCGAACTGCCCCAAAATCTGGCACAAAACATGCCCACGCAAAAGGAAAAGTGATTTTTTATTTTTTTTTAAAGGTGCACGCCCAACACAAAAACTCAAAAGGTTTTTCCACAAAAACACTTTTTCCACAAGGTACACACCGGCCTACTGTTTACATGATTTAGTGATGTAGCAGCATTGACAATACTTTTTTGATGGTCGTTGTGAAAAAAAGATCATCAAAATATCCCGTAATTTACTAAAGAAGTGCAAAATTAACAAAAACGGCCAAAAGACGGGTTATACGCTTTACCAGCCGTTGCAACTACGCGCGAGCCTCACGACTTTGTCACAAACGATTCGCTCTTCTCCTGCTCAGGATATCTCCAATTTTCTGCTCACGATTTCACTGGACAGCCCGGACGACCGAATAGGAATTTCCGTTTTCTTTTGAGGAGTTGGCATCATGTTTTTTCTTCACGATAGTACACCATAGCAACACGCCCGTGTAGGTGTGCACTCAGGCTATTTGCCGTGCTGCGCGGGGCAAATATCCTACACTCCACGGTAGCCTGCCGTAGCACGCGCTCGAAACAAACAATTATGTTCGAATTTTCATACTTACGTTTAACATTGTTTCATACCTGTAGAAATAGTATCTCTTTTGTCAATTACTTATAAATATTGGGGGGAAATCCGAGTTGAATTTGGTGCAGTCACAAACTTTTATACGGCTGAAAATACAACTAAATCACAAGACCACGTGACTTTTCGGAACCAGGAATTTGGTTCCGAAAAGTCACGTGACCTTGCATTTTTCAAAAGTGCTAAAAAACGGCCAAATTTGACGGCGTCTTTTCAGGATATATCTAATTTACTCTCGAAGGCGCTTCAGAATAATGTATTCCAAAATAGCCCAACAAAGCCGGTGTGTTCCTTTAACCCAGATGCGTTCAGACTGTAGTTTTGTTCACAGAGTGCTCTACGCATGTGTCGAGAGCTCTCATCAACCCACCTCCCGAGGGTTAGTTTCAACACGGGTCGAGCGCTCTATACACGGGTAACAGTGCCGTGTTGAAATGTTGCTGTGTGAAAAGTTAACACGAGTTGGACCTACCTATGTACAACCCCGAGATTTTTCAAAGTGTGAAAAGGCCTATAGATGGAAGTAGCACTTATTCCCATTGAAACTCCCCAAAACACTCGGCAAACTTGCATATTTCACCAGAAATCTGGCAGTCCATGACGCGGGTCCATGATGGAGTCTGAAGGGCTAGGGATGTACTGTTGGCACTGGTAGTAAATCTGGAATCCTTAAACTGAATGAGATTGAATATATTTTTAGTTAGAATCCTCTCACCAGTTGGTGTACTATGACACGGTGTATCACACATGAAGCTAAATTCCTTTTGAGGCCCACTCTACTCGGTTTTCTCCCCTAGCAGTTTCCTATATCACAAGTTGGGACATGTTCCAGTAGTTTGTGCAGATCTGTCATACAGAAACCAAAGTCCTGACTGTATGGCCATATATGTACTAGTAACCAACCATGTTAAATGTACCTCCTTGTATCATGTTAATGAGGCTGGTTATTCATTTGGTTGTGAAGCGGCCGTTGGCATCAGCCCGTAAGCAGAACTTCTCTAGGGTAGGTGAACGAGCAGGGAACTTACAGATGACATAGAATTTGTCAGAGCATAGTACATCATTCATAAGACCAGACTGATGGTATGTGATGAGCTGAAGACAATTTTCCTTGCGTCCGTTCCAAATACCATTGGGTTCTCCATATTCCCAATTGAAATAGCTGCACTCTTGGCCTTCCACACCATCCTGCATCCACTTGCTGTTCTCCTCTCTGTCAATACAGCCGATCCAGACACCTTCCTGTTGAAACTTTCTTGTGAACATCTCCCATATGAATTGACGTTCTTCCTCTGTGTCAGGAACCGCCATTCTTCCCCCCATATCTGAGCAGGTTGTGCTGGCTTCATCCCAACTCATTTTCTGATCAAGCAGTTGGTAACATGAACTACAATATTTTTCCTGACCAACTTGACAGCACTGGGCATGATAGCATGATACTATAATAAGTGCAATGTTCATCCATGCCAGCTTCATGGTGCTTAGATTTAAGGAGTCTCTGAGATGATTACTTGAGTTCAACTTACTCTAGAATTCCAGTGAAATTTCAAGAAATCGCTTTCATGGCAATGTTTTGTCCACAGTTTTCATGATCTCTGTTGACAGCTACAACAGATAGAGTATTCCTCAGTGGCAAATGACAAGGAGATGCAAAAGAATGCACATTAAAACACGCGTACGATGCTGGAAGGAACACGAAGAGAATTAAGCAGTCGCCGGGGTAGAAAAATGGATTGGAGTGGAAAGCTGATTAGCTGATTGGTTTTCCATTCAAGCCCATCTTTGGCTTGACTATTTTTCTTTGTGTTCCTCTAAGCATTGTTTCGTTATTTTTATTTTTAGAAAGCATCTAAAGTAATTAGCAGTTTAATTTCATCTTGCACGTGAAGCTTTCTACAATGTTAGGGGCGTTCGAGATGCTGACACCGGGTAACACCAACTTACACCGGAGCGTTCTTTTAGCCATCACGTGCTACACGAGTCTGCCCCGGTGGCAGCCACCACTACCCGAGCTCACGGGCGGGTCTGTGGTGTAAAGCAAGGTGTAATGACGTCACCTAGTAACCGCGAGTAGTAAAACATGGCAGACAGTTTGGAATCGCGACGTGAGTACGAAGAAAAACACTTATTTATGACACAAAATAGGAGGGAATTAGGCTGTAAATACATTTTGCTGAATCAGTAGATGTCTGTGGGCATTGACGAAGTTTATTTCGGTACTTTAGGGCTACTATTTTTGCGTGGCGCCGGCTTCATTTTTCATCCTGAGTCAAACGATAACGGCGTTTATAAAGCCCCACCGGCAACAACCTTTGACCACGTGTTCCCAGAATTCAAAGCGAGACCCTGTGTCGTTCGTTTTGCATCTTCTGGGGGCTTCCCCGGTGTAAACCCCGTGTTACCCGGTGTAAGCATCTCGAACGCCTTGTGATTGACAAGTAGATGGGTTTCCCTGGCTTCTTGAAGGGGCGATGAAGCAATTTGTTTTGTACTCATAAATGTCAATTACTTTAGAGGTAGGCTGGTTCTGAGAGATTAAAAATATAATCTAAACTCGACTCCTCGATTATACTTTATAAATAATAATAATAATAATAATAATAAAATATAATCGAGGAGTCGAGGTACCACACTTTGTACAATACATGTAGGAATTTCATGTGTAGCTTGTCAGTGCAGTGCAGTTTGTCGATGCTTAGTACATGTACATACACATATATGCATATTAATGCATAATATATCATTACTAATTAATCGTGGCATGGGCAAGCGTTGTTTTGATACGCTGCTCAATTAATGTGCTCAATCCACACGGAGCGTTCATAGCGTCAGACGCTCGACACGGGACGCGTGACGCACATGTTTATTCAGGCCACAAGTCGATTACGACCTCGTAATTCGTGTGACCTCACTTTATTATGTAATACAATTACAATCCGATTATGATAAGTTTGTGGTGTGACTCCACTCGTCATTGGAACTATTACAATCATATCATGCATGAGTAATTACAATATTTTTCTCGTATGACCCCGGCCTCAGTCACACTGAGCTGTTGTATTATATTTTGCATAAATTTTGTTAAGTACATGTATGATGTGGGTACACAGTGATGTTTTATAGTGATGTTTTATGCCTGTTACGACCACGGAGTAGTTACTCACAATACGTATAGAGGAAATACCTCCCCTTCAATACCTACAAATGCATAAGGCCTTTTCACACTTAAAAAATCTCGCGGGGTTGGCGCTGGGTTGAAAAAAAAGCTACGTTTCACACTTCAGAAATTTCAACCCCGCGTCAACCCCGAGATTACACCAGAATCATTCCCTTAAAATTGTGGCCAGAAAATTGTTTTTGTGATGCACGGCAGCAAAATATGTTTTATATTATATGATAGTTTCTGACGTCACGCGAAAATATGCGTCAACATTCGGGGGCCCCATATTTAGGATTTTTATTAATGAAATCTATGCTTTAAAACCACTCTACTCAGTTAAAGTCATAAAAATCCTATTTGGAGCTTGCTTTAGGGGTTAAAACAAAGGTTTTTTATGCTAATGCGAGTATGCATATTCATGACCAAGGTCACGATGTCACAAGAGGCAAACACAGGAAAATCACATTCAACTGTGCACAAAAGATTCCACTTTTTTGTCAATTTTCCTGAAACTTTTGTAATCCATGGCTGTTTGAGTTTGTTTTACATGTTGCCTGCTGTAAGCCATGACAAAACTGGGGGTAGAAACTGCAGCAATTTGCCACAAGTCCAACTTGAAGTCTTATGTTTTTTCTTAACTTTTCCCTTCTGTCTTCCTTATGTAATGCACTCAAAACAGCGCCCTCTGTCTGTGATTTATTGCAATGAAATCTTCCAAGTTGAAAAAGGCCACATTTTATTGATTTTACATCCAAACGAACAATAGTATGTCTTGGTGAACAAGTAATCCGTCATTATGAAGCAAAGATTAGGCACAAAGTTGTTTAGCATGTCACAGGCCCTTTAAATTATCAGTGTTGAATTTGTTTTTGCTTTGGCGGGCTATATGGACACAGTAATGGCGGTAGCAACCGCGTATAGTGATGTCCCCTAACTTGGCGCACTTCGACAACTCACTGGAAATCCGCTCACCTTATAGCAAAACCCCCTAGCAGAATTAGTTGAAACTTACACACATTGTACTATAATTCATAGGCTCCAAGAAAAAGTAATACTTTAATATTTTGACTCATCAACAAGTACAAAATAACACAAACAATCAGGACAAAACGATGAACACTTTTTCCCCGAAATAGCCCGGACTGTCCCCTATAACGTGGAGCGCGTCGCTGATTGGCTGAAACGGTTTGATGCCTTACTACGATGGCCCACAAAGACCACTTGCAGCACGCACTGTGACACTGTACACAACGCCAGTATGCCTGGTTTTATTCACGTGAAATGCCTATTACAGGCTTCCGTGTATGGTGTCATGACAACCTGAAGCGAACGGCGATGCCTTCACATTCCGGTGAATTTCTAGTAACTGAATGATTCTTCTCCGTATTTTAGTTTTGGAATTTATGAAGGTACTTGAGAACTTTATTTCCATTTAATGCCAAGTGCAACAGATTGTTTATTGCGCCAAGAGAGAACGGAAAGTAAAGCCCGCCACGTTGGGGGACATCAACAATACCGCTTACGATTGGCAAAGAAGAGGTTGATTTGCAATAATTTCAACATTTTAAGGGCGTTACGAACACACTGAAAGAGAAAATATAAAAAGAGTGAGAGAAATAAAAGATTGTTTCCGCCCAGGCTTGAACTGGGGACCTTCCGCGTGTTAGGCGGACGTGATAACCACTACACTACGGAAACTCCGTGATGTCATGTTTGGAAACAACTATACTTGACCTTTCGGTTGCAAATTAGTGGAGCAAATGAATAGCGCCCTCTATTATTTACGTGTTTGGTGCGGTACCCAGTCTCACTATATGCATTTCATATGAGCACCACGTGTTCTGATATTGACACCAGTTTTAGTGAGCACTTTACATGCGTTACATACGGAGGATCAGACGTCGCGTCTTGCAAGAAAACCCCGCACAATTTGACCGAAAATGTTGTTAGTTGTAGATTGTTAACTGGCCATTCGGAAAGATTGCCGAAATGAATTAAGAAGTTCCGGGGGAGGGGAGGGGTGGGGGAAACAATTGATAGGTGCATTGCCATTAGTGTTTGTCTCCCACAGTGACCAGGGGCCAATTTCATAAAGCAATTAAGCAAAAAAATTTGCTTAATCAAAAATTTGTTTGCTTTATAAAAATGGGTTAATAAACAAAATTGTACTACAACTTGTGTTTTTAGCAAGAATAGCAGATATTCTTGTGAAAAACACAAGTTGACATGCAATTTCGATTATTGACCCATTTTTATAAAGCAAACAAATTTTGGATTAAGCAAAAATTTCTGCTATGCTTTATGAAATTGGCCCCATGCCACTTCCCCCTCCCCCCTTTTTCCATGCTTTCCCCCACAACCCTCTCACTATGAGCAAAAACATGTACATGTTCATTGTAACCCCATTGTTAGTAACAATGGTGTGTGCCCAATTTCCATTGTTAGATGTTCATAGTGTCTTCTCCCCCTCGCACCCTTCCCCTTCCCCACCGCCCCCCGCCCCCTCCCCCGGGCCGGCTACGGGCTACACCACCTAACTAACAGGTGGGGATTGTCACTTTTCGCATGGACAAAATCCCCACCCCTAAGCCAAAATTTAGGTGACAACAATCCCTATCCTCGGGTGCAAAACATGCATGTTTTGTATACAAATGTACAGAAATGTGTATTTCAATGGGTCAAAATCCCAAAATTTTCGTGCCCCAGGGTGGGGATTTTGACCCATTGAAATACAAATTTATGTGCATTATTACTAATTTAAATAACAAGGTGTGCATGTTTTGCACACGAGGGTGGGGATTTTTGTCACCTAAAATTTGCCCCAGGGGTGGGGATTTTGTCACGCAAAAAGTGATAATCCCCACCTCTTAGGTAGGGCAGCCCGGGAGGGGAGGGTGAGGTAAACAATTGATAGGTGCATAACAATAGTAAACAACAATACAATTTAATTTTTTCAGTTGCCGAATCAACGTCAAGTTCTCTTCCCAAAGTAGCACCCCACTGCACGGCCTGGTCTCAGTCGCACTACCGCACCTTCGACGGGAAAACCTACCTCTTCCACGGTGCCTGCCAGTACACCTTGGCCCTCGACTGCGCATCCTACACATTCCGCGTCTCAATCCAAAACGATTTTGACTGTTTCACCCCAGGCACGGGATCATCATGCACGCGAACCATCATAATTCACAATGGCGAGGGCACCTCTCCGATTTACCTTCACCCGGGGCTAGTCGTCGGTCGCGAGGGATCGCAAATCGAGCTTCCAGCTTCTCTAGATGGTCTCGTAATCGAGAAAATAGGTGGGAATATCCTTCTGACCAGCGGACTCGGGTACAAGGTTTTATTTGACGGAGACGAGTCGGTAACGGTGTATTTGACGTCGGATAGCCTGCGGCAGCAAACTTGTGGGCTGTGCGGTGTGTACAATGACGACCCGTTAGATGATTTTAAGGGACCGTTTGGACGATTCTTGAACAGTTCCTATGATTTCGGTCTTGCTTGGAAAGAAGGTAAGAATTCTCTATATTTTTTTTGTATACATTGAACAAATATTTTAAGGAAATTACCTCCTCGAATCAACAGATAATGTAATTTTAAGATATACTTCCCACTTGCACTTTTGTCGCAAATGTTGCTGTTCTGTAGAAAAATCACATTTTCTCCTTCAAAAATTGCCTTCAGTTAGTGCACAAGATAACCAATCACGCGCGCGCAGCGCCCTCTGTTGTCGCGCTTACGCACAGACCGTTCGCTGTGTAATTTTGTGCATTACTTTATGCAGTAATTTTATCATTTATTTATCTCAGAAATGCAACATTTGCGACAGAAGTGCAAGTGGGAAGTATATCTTAGAATTTGATGATCTGTTGATTCCAGGAGGTAATTTCCTTAAAATCTTTGTTCAATGTATACAAAAAAATACCCTCTTTTCACTAACTGAAACCTTTTCCACAGTTTTCCCAGAAATCAACTGTAAGAATTTAGAAAAGGAAATTTTCAATCTCCAATTTGGATGTGGGAGCAAAAAAGGTTGATGTAATAACTGCACTGCTTTTTGGAGCCAGATAAATTAGTTTACAAAAGATAAGTTTTTTTCACGATATTCTTTAAAATATACATATTGAGAACGCAAAATTTCAGAATGGTAATGAGAAAAATATGACAAATTAAATGGTATCAAAATCTCAACACACATGGGAAAAAAAAGGGGTGTTAAAAAATGTGATCTGGTCACGCTCACTTTAAGAAAAATATTTCTTTTTTTAACCATATATTTATTATAAATGTTTTAAAAATCTCTTTTCCTAGGTGAGGCCTGCGACGACGTACCTCGACCACCCACTCTGTGTACTAAGGTCCACGTTCCTTCGTACTTGGCTGATTACTACAAGGATTTCACCGATTTGGCTAACTTGGCAAGAGATACCTGCAAAGCTTTAGAGAACAACCGTGAAATCAACCGCTGTCACACGGTAAGCTGCTCAAATAGGGATATAGTGACACTTGTGTTACATTTTAGGCCGTCCCGGTTACGAGCGTATATGGGTAATTCCCAAAATTAGGGGTCCAAAAGTGTGATATTCTTTTTAAGATTTCCAAGTGTTTTTAATGATTGAAAGTGGTTTCCCAGGAGAAAATAATTCTAAAATTATCCAAAACACTGTTTAAAAAGGTAAGTCTTAAGATGAGCCCTAAAAAGATCAATGGAATGAATTTCTCTGAGGGGTGCTGGCAGATTGTTCCACAGAGACGGGGCTGCTATGCTAAAGGCCCTGGCCCCATATGAACTAGTCCTTGGGCGTTGTGTTGGTGGGCAGAGAAGAGTCTGTGTGGAAGACCTTAATGCACGGATTGGGCGGTAGCGCTGAACCAAGTCCTGAAGATAAGATGGAGCCTGATGATGAATCACTTTGAAAGTCAATATAAGGGTTTTGTAGATAACACGGTGTGATACAGGGAGCCAATGCAATGACTGCAAAATAGGAGTTATGTGTTCATGACATTTACTGCGGCTAACCAGTCTAGCTGCAGCGTTCTGCAATCGCTGAAGTTTTTGAATGTCAGCATTAGGCAAGCCAAACAGAAGACTGTTACAATTGTTGATACGCGATGTTATAAAAGCGTGTACTAGCTTTTCCGTTGCAGGTTTATCCAAATAGGCTCTAATCTGCCCAATCCTCCGGATAAATGCCCAACCTCCACGGCACACATTGGCAATGTGCGTCTTCATGCGGAGATCGCTGTCGAAGACCACACCGAGGTTCCGAGCCTCGCTGCGGACTCCCACCGGTGAATCACCAATCAGGACTGGTTCTAGGCGCCTTGAAGCAACGAAGCGAGAACTGAAGTGGAGAACCTCGGTCTTCTCTTCATTGAGCTTCAGTTTGTTGGCAATTGACCATTCTTTAATTTCAATTAAGCATTGTTCGAGGCGAGAAATAGTACTCCTGGTGTCAGACGGCTTGAATATATGGGCTGTGTTGCCAAAATGCCCCCTTTACCGTGGAAAGACTCATTTACGGTCTGAGTCCTGACAGGCCGAGTCTGAGTCTGGACTCTAGTCCTACAGTGCTGACGATATTATTTTTATTACCGCAGGCAGTTAACATCCACCCCTACATAGAGGCTTGTCAGAGGGACGTGTGCAATTGTAAGAAGGACCAGTATGAATGCGCTTGCAATAGCCTAGCTGCCTACGCACACGAGTGCGCACGAAATGGTGTCAAACTGGACTGGAGAACACCTGAGCTTTGCCGTAAGTTCATTCTAATTTCATTATACAGGGTGACCCAGAAAAAACGAAACCGAGATTTATCGATGTTTAATCATACTTTAATCTCAATCTTGAATAATAAATGACACGTATTTGGAAAGCTTAGTTCCTCATCTTTCATTTGATACCACTCATATTATACATACTTCACGCATGAATGAATAAAGACAATATGAAGCAGGGCTACCAACAAGTCGTTTGCACAAAGATACCTGAATTTCAGGGGTTTCAACACGTTTTTAATGCACACGTTACCATCTCCGAATCCATTCATGCGAAAAATCGATCAGGTGTGAAAAAACGAATGATTTAAAAAAAACATGGAAATTCAATCCATATTTAAATGCAGGATATCTCTGTCATCCCTGGCTCATTTTTCCTGACTGAGGTATCATACGAAAGGGCAGGAAATGAACTTTTTAGAAATGTGATTATTTCTTTGAAATTCAGGTATCGTTGTGCAAACGACTTTTTGGTAGCCCTGCTTCATATTGTCTTTATTCATTCATGCGTGAAGTATGTATCATATGAGTGGTATCAAATGAATATTTTATAATTTATGAAGGTACTTGAGA
This sequence comes from Henricia sp. BOLD:AAB3569, assembly GCA_037783545.1. Classification (NCBI taxonomy): domain Eukaryota; kingdom Metazoa; phylum Echinodermata; class Asteroidea; order Spinulosida; family Echinasteridae; genus Henricia; species Henricia sp. BOLD:AAB3569. The sequence goes on along the minus strand of JBBELK010000266.1, from coordinate 674,452 downwards.
ACTTTATTTCCATTTAATGCCAAGTGCAACAGATTGTTTATTGCGCCAAGAGAGAACGGAAAGTAAAGCCCGCCACGTTGGGGGACATCAACAATACCGCTTACGATTGGCAAAGAAGATGTTGATTTGCAATAATTTCAACATTTTAAGGGCGTTACGAACACACTGAAAGAGAAAATATAAAAAGAGTGAGAGAAATAAAAGATTGTTTCCGCCCAGGCTTGAACTGGGGACCTTCCGCGTGTTAGGCGGACGTGATAACCACTACACTACGGAAACTCCGTGATGTCATGTTTGGAAGCAACTGTACTTGACCTTTCGGTTGCAAATTAGTGGAGCAAATGAATAGCGCCCTCTATTATTTACGTGTTTGGTGCGGTACCCAGTCTCACTATATGCATTTCATATGAGCACCACGTGTTCTGATATTGACACCAAGCTTAGTTCCTCATCTTTCATTTGATACCACTCATATGATACATACTTCACGCATGAATGAATAAAGACAATATGAAGAAGGGCTACCAACAAGTCGTTTGCACAACGATACCTGAATTTCAGGGGTTTCAACACGTTTTTAATGCACACGTTACCATCTCCGAATCCATTCATGCGAAAAATCGATCAGGTGTGAAAAAACGAATGATTTTAAAAAAACATGGAAATTCAATCCATATTTAAATGCTGGATATCTCTGTCATCCCTGGCTCATTTTTCCTGACTGAGGTATCATACGAAAGGGCAGGAAATGAACTTTTTAGAAATGTGATTATTTCTTTGAAATTCAGGTATCGTTGTGCAAACGACTTTTTGGTAGCTCTGCTTCATATTGTCTGTATTCATTCATGCGTGAAGTATGTATCATATGAGTGGTATCAAATGAAAGATGAGGAACTAAGTTTTCCAAATATTTGTCATATGCCATCATGTTTCTATGTTGGTTTTTTTTTTTTAATTTAGCTTATTAATTGATCCTTTTTGTTTTCTTGTTTGTTTATTGTAGCCTGGAGCTGCCCATCTGGGTCCATCTACCAGAGCTGCGGAACAACCTGCACCCAGCAGTGTGGCTCAGCGGCCACGGACTGCGAAGAGGACCACTCACTGGGCTGCATTGAGGGGTGTCGTTGCCCTGCCGACCGTTACCTGACGAGCGACGGGCAATGTGTTAAGGAGGACGACTGCCCGTGTGTTAATCATGGCGTGGAGTACGAATCGGGGTCGACTATCTCCGTCGATTGTAACCACTGGTAGGATTGTGTGTTAATCAGATTCACAAGTTCGTCACATGTTCGTCACATGTTCGTCACATGTTCGTCACATGTTCGTCACATGTTCGTCACATGTTCGTCACATGTTCGTCACATGTTCGTCACATGTTCGTCACATGTTCGTCACATGTTCGTCACATGCCCGTCTCATGCCCGTCTCATGCCCGTCTCATGCCCGTCTCATGCCCGTCTCATGCCCGTCTCATGCCCGTCACATGCCCGTCACATGCCCGTCACATGCCCGTCACCTGCTTGTCACACATCTGTCACATGCCTTTCACACATCCGTTACAAGTTTGTTAAAGGTTCATATCGGCCTACTGTTTACGTAATTTAGTGATGCAGCATCCTTGACAATAATTTCTTGATGGTCCTTGTGAAAAAAGATCGTCAAAATGTCCCGAAATTAACCACAAAAGCTTAAAATTAATAAAAACGGTAAATAGTCAAGTTATACGCTTTACCAGCTGTTCACTATCGCGCGAGACTCACGACTTTGTCGGAAATGATTCGCTCTTCACTTGGCAGCTTTTTGCTTTGGATATCTCTTATTTCACTGGACAGCCTGGACGACCGAATGGGTTTTTCCGTTTTCTGCAGAGGAGCTGACTTCACGAACGTACAATTTGTAGTTCCAACGTGTGTGTGCCGTGGAGCTAAATGTCACATTGTCCGGTAGACTGTCCACGGTGGAACTTGCTTTGGTTCCTCAGACTTTGTGTCAACATTTTATGTTCGATTTTTCATAACCTGAATAAATAGTCTCTTTTTCAAATACTCAAAAAAATAAGAGCTGAATTTATACTGCTGTAATGAAACTCCAGGAATAAACTATGATGCGGCTGGAAATAAAACTAACTCCAAGGACACGTGATTTATCGGAACCAGAATCACGTGACCTTGATGTTTTGAAAAATGCTCAAAAACATCCAAATTTGGTGGTTTCGTTTCAGGTTCTCTTCAGTCTATTTCGGAAAGACTTTCAGAATCATGTATGGGTCTATTTCGAGCTCAAAATAGCCCAACAAAACCGGTGTGTCCCTTTAAACATTTGTCACAGGTCCGTCAAATGTCTGTCACACGAAATTATTGTTGCTGGAAAGTAAATCAAAAAATCCACATGTACATGTACACAAAACTAAAGTAACAAAGAATTCTCTGTCTTTCACAGTACTTGCAACAAGGGCAGATGGACGTGCACTCATAAAATTTGTGAAAGTAAGTACACAACGTTTTATTATAAAATACAAATTATGAATTTGGAGAAACACCATTCTGATGTGTTTTGTTTTCTTGGGTACCACGGATTTGTGTTTTAGATTTGTTTTTGAAATTATATTATATTATAGTTTGATGATCAAAACTAGCTAAAAACCAGGGCCCAATTTCATAGAGCCGCTTAAGCGCAAGCAGTAACGGCATGCGTACTGTAGCAGACGAGTTAAGCGCTATTTCATGGTCGCGGCGTGCTTAAGCATGTGCGCGCTTGGAGAAGGCTATTGTTGCGTCACTATCTTAAACAAAGTTTGGCCCTGTAGTAAAGGCACGTTTTCAGTTGCTTACCGTTAACAATGCCTATAAAACAGCAGATGCTCGGTTAACAGAAAATCGGCCGTTAAGCAGCGCTATGAAATTGGCCCCTGGACGCATCAGAATTGCCTTTCACTGCAGGGCCCAATTTCATAGAGCTGCTTAAGCGCTAGCTGAAAACGTGTGCTTACTGTAGCAGAAAAGTTGTGCTAATGTTAAGGCTATTTCACGGCCGCGGCGTGCTTAAGCATGCGCGTGCTTGGAAACCGCCATTGTTGCATCACTATCTTAAGCAAAATTTGGCTCTGCGGTTAAGGCAGGTTTTCAGTTGCTTACCGTTAACGATGTCTATGAAATAGCCTGACGCTCGGTTAACGGAAAATGGGCTGTTAAACAGCTCTATGAAATTGGGCCCAGGTCAGGGTCTCTGTTCGGTTTTAAACATACAATAAAAACCCAGGCTACCTTAAGGGAGCGTGACCAGATAACTTTTTTGACCTCCCCCACTTATTTCATGGGCGTTGAGATGTTGTTCTCAATCTGTATGTGCAGTGATTACACCAACCTTTTTGCTTCCACATCCAAATTGGAGATTGCAAATTTCCTGTTTTCTCATGGATAGTATTTTGGGGAAGTATTTTATATGATTGTTAGGTTTAGAATGAAATCCATTTTCAGGAAAAATCTGAACTAGCTCCTAATACTAATTTATTAATTTCCACGTACTACACCTGTTTTTTTATTGTATGTAAACCTCAGCTCTATGTTGGGCGTCTGGCGACCCCCACTACAAAACCTTCGACGACAGCAGTTTCAACTTCATGGGCGAGTGTGCGTACTACCTGGTCAAAGATTGCTGGAATGACGACGACAAATTTGAAATCATCGCGGACAACGCGCAGTGTGGACACCACGGCGTGACTTGTACGCAGAAAGTCATCATAAGGACGCAAAACGACCACGTCACATTGTTCAGGGGCCATCGCGTGACTGCTAATGAGCGTGATGTCGTGTTCTTCCCGTATGTTAAGGACGGGATATATGTTGACCAACCTACGAACTTGCTGACAACGGTAAAAGTTCTTATTAAAACAATTATATTTAATGTCTTGACAATTTTTGCAAGTCAAGTCATTTGAGGTTCGAGTCTCTATTGTACGTTACATGATAAATTTGTGCGTAGGGTTTTAATCTCGGGCTGAAATTATCTCCTTTGAACTAAACTCCACAAAAAAAGTTCAGAAAGTCAAGTTTGACTGACGATTTCTCTCTTGTTACTAAATCGTTTCCCTTGAATTTGGTATCATTGGAAAGCCCTGTTATTCCTCTTTACAGTGATGTGTCATTTGTTATGATTAATCAATTGGGGGATGTGCAGTATAGCGGAATACAGGGGTGGGTGGAAAGTGAAATGTCACTTTTGCTTGGAGCATGGGAATGTGTCAATGCACTTTTTGACAATAGCAATGCATTTTGTGACATTTCACTTTACACCCGTATTCAGCTGTGCTGCACATCCCCCAATTGCTTAATCATAATAAATGACACATCATCGTAAAGAGGAATAACAGGGCTTTCCAATGATATAAAAGTCAAGGAAAATTATTTTGCAACAAGAGAGAAATCGTCAGTCAAACTGGACTTTCCAAACTTTTTTTGAGGAGTTTATATGAAAATGACGACAGAAGCCGGCTTTATTTCGCATCTTTTTTCTCCCTTCAGGTGTCCCTTGCAAATGGCCTAGTCGTCCGATGGGATGGCAAGAGTCGTGTCGAGATTGCAGCGCCCCCTAGCAAGTTTAACGGGACATGCGGTCTTTGTGGCACGTTCAATAAGAACAAGGCAGATGACTTTATGATCCCAAATGGTAAGTTAAAGATAGTATACATGATTGGTAAACTGTTACAAATAGTTTTATCCCCCTGTGTGATTGAAGATATGCATGATTAAAACCAACCTGAGCAAAAACCAGCTCCTTACTTCGTCTAACTTTTGAGAAAACAGTTAAAAAAGGGTTTGCAGTCATTTCGCCTCAAAACCACTTCGCCCTGAACCATTTCGCCCTGAACCACAACCTGTGCACGGAGTGGTTTTGGGGCGAAGTGGCATTTGGGCGATGTAGTGTTTAGACAAAGTATTTTGGGGCGAAATTGGTACTCGGGGGGAGGGGGGGAGGGGGTTGGAAGTGGTTTGGGGCGAAATGGTTTGGGGCGAAATGGCACTTGGGCGAAATGGTTTTGGGGCGAATTGAATTTTCGAAAACTAATTGTTTTACTCATTTCTCAAAGACTATAGCACTTCAGACAAAACCATTTCAGGGGAAGTTTTCTACGGTCATCATGCTTATATTGTGTAAGTTAGATGTAAATCTGTGAACATTTCTGATTTTCGAGATTACCAATGATGTATACTGCCTTTAAGCTGATTTTCCATTTACTGACTGTTTTTTGTGCACTATTTTGACATTGGCAATCTTTCTGCAGCATTTCTGCAAAATACAGATCACAAATTCATAGTGGCAAGTCATCTATAGGCCTTTTCACACTGCAGCCTTTTAACCCGGGGTTGAATCAACAAGCTATCACTGGGAATCAAATGTAAATCAAAGAGAATCAATTTTTACTAGGAATCGATTCCTAAAAAATCTGGAATCATTCCCGAAGTGGAATCGATTCTACTCGATTCCGGCGTGGAATCGCCCAAGCCTACATGGTACCCAGGGGTCGTAATTAGCACTAGTCCTGTGGTCCGAGACCAGTAAAAAATCAGGACCACTAGATCTGTCAAAAATGCTGGTTCAGTGGACCAGTGAAAACATTTCATGACTCATGGAAACATTCCCCGATGTCTAATCCACAGTAAACATTTCTTACTCAATGCGAAGAATTCCTGGTTACCACAAACAATTCCTGATCGCTTTAGACATTTTCAGATAACTACATTTCTTTCTTCGATCTCTCCAGACATGCCCCAGTGTTGGATCAAAAAGCAATCCCATCCATCCTGCACTCAATGACCTTAAACCAGAAAGTGTTTCAGTATATCTCGGTGCCATTTTGAAAAGCACCGGTGGACCACCAAATTGTCAGCAGGAGCAGTAGAGTTCTCTAATCTACTGGTCCTTCTGACCAGCATGAAATTCAGGTTAATTTCGACCCCTGGGACCCCACTCGGCCATGGTACCCCACTCATGATAATAATATTGTCTCTTTAGGTGAGCGAGTGTTATCGCCTGACGTATTTGGCAACAGTTGGAAGGTTCCATACGAGGGCAGCACATGCCCTGACGTTACGCCAGGCATCGTACCTCCCGACGTTTGCGAGTTGTACTCGCAACGACGCGACATCGCATCGCAGCAGTGCAATAAGCTGAGCGAAATAGTATTTCAACGTAAGTAATCAACAGCACACAGAATTAAAACTGATTTAAATTTTTGCAATTTTATTTTGTCATAGTAATGTGGACTTCACTGTGAAAATTAGTAATTTATTAATTTTTAAATTTGGATGTGTTTTAACTTTTCCCGGTGTAACTTTATTATCACTGTACAGGGTGTTTTAAAAAACAGAAAACCGAGATTAATTTGTTAATTTCGTGGAGATGGCTAAATATTTTGGAAATTGGCAACCGCCATCTATTAGCTAATGATGTCCTCTTTCTTATGACACCAAGAAATCCAATTTACGGTCACATATGACTGAGAACGGAGCAGTGTAATCAACCATGTCAGAACTGTTTCTGCACCAGATTCACCGCAGCCTTTTAAGGAGTGTGCAATGAAATAACAGGCTGAGGATTGCATAATTTGGAGGCCCAACAAAAGCCCTGCACTGGGCAGACATGGTTCATTATGAAAACATCTTTTTGGTGCAAGACCAGTTCTGACATGGTTGATTACACTGCTCCGTGCTCAGTCATGTGAGACCATAAATTGGATTTCGTGGTGTCATAAGAAAGAGGACATCATTAGCTAATAGATGGTGGTTGCCAATTTCCAAAATATTTAGCCATCTCCACGAAATTAACAAATTAATCTCGGTTTCCTTTTTTAAAAAGTACCCTGTATATTCAGTGTTTTCCCAAAACACTGAGAAAAGCTTTGTAGTGTGTTGGTGTGGGACTTGAACCCAAGACCTCCTATATGAGTCTTTCCACGGTAAAGGGGGCATTTTGGCAACACGGACCATATTTTCAAGAAAATACCTTTGTCTGGTCTCAAAATAAAAGAAACAAGTTTCAGTTGTTCTGAAACTTACCATACTCCATTTCGGCCTGATTTTGATGAAATAAAGACGGTTTGTCATGTAAGAAGATTCCTAATCAAGATCCAGGGAAACCCTGAATCTAAGGTTGTCTAGTTTGGCTTGGATTTAAAAAAAAAAATTGCAATAAAGCAGTACAGTCGCATGATCCGGAATACGATCGATGATTCGTCATTGCTAAGTCGTCGTTTCTCCGGGATCGAAACAAGTACCGCAGACGGTAGACCAAAGCGTCGGTTTTGATGAAAATATGTTTTGCGGATCAAGCATGTTTGTTTTGCAAAACGGTGTTTTCTATTTTGGGGTAACACAGACGAATGTCAAAGTCACAAGAAAAACGTTTTTGTTTCGTGTTTCGTGTTTTTTGCCTCCCGTCTGCGCCGGGCTTAAAGATAGTATACATGATTGGTAAACTGTTACAAATAGTTTTATCCCCCTGTGTGATTGAAGATATGCATGATTAAAACCAACCTGAGCAAAAACCAGCTCCGTACTTCGTCTAATTTTTGAGAAAACGGTCAAAAAAGGGTTTGCAGTCATTTCGCCCCAAAACCACTTCGCCCCGAACCATTTCGCCCTGAACTACGGCCTGTGCATGAAGTGGTTTTGGGGCGAAGTGGCATTTGGGCGATGTAGTGTTTGGACGAAGTAATTTGGGGCGAAATGGCACTCGGGCGAAGTGGTTTGGGGTGAAATGCCACTTGGGCGAAATGGTTTTGGGGCGAATTGAATTTTCGTCTCATGAGACGAAAACTAATTGTTTTACTCATTTCTCAAAGACTGTAGCACTTCAGACAAAACCATTTCAGGGGAAGTTTTCTACGGTCATCATGTTTATTTTGTGTAAGTTAGGCATAAATATGTGAACATTTCTGATTTTCGAGATTACCAATGATGTATACTGCCTTTAAATAATGTCATTGTCATTACAGCTTGTCATCGCTTGCTGAACCCACTGCTGTACGTACTAGACTGCCGTTACGATGTGTGCAATGGTAACAGTAATGATGACCATTGCCCAATGTTCTCACAGTATGTATCGGTTTGTCGGCAAAAGGGCATTACATTACTGGACTGGAGGCTAGTCATACCTGAATGTGGTAAGTTTAAAGGCCCTATGTATCAATTGCAAGATCAAACGTTTTACAGATTCGCGGAATAAGATTGTAACATATCTAAGGAAGAATTTTGGTAAACTAGCCTGAAGAAATTTTAGCTACATACTCTCGACCAAAAAAGTTCTGTCACCAGTAAGACATTTATAGATATTTATTATTAAATTGGATTTAATGTAGGAAAATAATATATCAAATTTTAGCTTAACATATCCCTCAAAGGAATAGAGCTCAACGGAGTCCATGATGGCAAGCTTCACTGAACAGGAATGCAACAAAGGAGTGTGGGGTCAGAATGAAAAACACCAAAGAACAATGCAACTTGTGATTTGGGCAATTTGTGTGTAGACAATTAGGACATGTTTAAGTGAGTTTGGATTTATCAATGTCTTGTCAAAAACATCCAAATCAAAATGGTTAAATTGTCCAATCTGAATCGTGCCATTGCATTAGGTATGGTGGAAGCAAAATACTGAACTGTAACTCCCCTTGCTTGAGTGCAATAAAGTTGACATCGTTGTTTTTTTTGGTGTTTTTCATTCTGACCCCACACACCTTTGTTGCATTCCTGTTCCGTGAAGCTTGCCATCATGGACTCCGTTGAGCTCTATTCCTTTGAGTGATATGTTCAGCTAGAATTTGATATATTATTTTCCTACATTAAATCCAATTTCATAATAAATATTTACAAATGTCTTACTGGTGACAGAACTTTGAAAATCTATATATGGATTTTGTGTACAAATGAATGGTTGTCAATGGTTGTCACTTTCGTTTGTCAATTTCCAGCATGAAATACCATTTTGGACTTAAATAAATTCATGTGGTGTTTGTTACCATTGCTATCATCACTTTGAGTAAGGTTGATATTTTTTTCTCTCCTTATTTTTGCATATAACAGGAGTTGAATGTCCAACAGGCATGTCATACTCGGAGTGTGCGCCCTCGTGTGGCGCATCCTGCCAATCGCTCCACGCCATCGCTAACGGTGCACAGTGTCGCGACGTGTGCGCAGAGGGCTGCCATTGCGATAACGGCCATGTGACCACTCACGACGGTGTCTGCGTACCTTCCGAGCAGTGTCCATGTTTGGACATGTACCAGTGGTACGAAAACGGAGCCTCTATCGAAAGGGACTGCGAAACTTGGTGGGTAATCACTGGATGTAATGGCTAAGCAGTCTAGTGTGTTGAGGGATGTTTCAAAATAACACGAAATATCGTCCTCGAACAGCGACAATTTAGATAAGCCACAAATGAATTTCATTTGCGATGCAGTATAATTCAAATTGGCAGCGTTCTAATTCATCCCGTACAGTGATCGACAAAGTAAACGGCCGGAACTATAAGGAGAATATATTTTCAAAAAAAAGGGAAAATTGTCTCACTCACTGATCAACGATGTCCGGATATGCCATGAATGTACAGCCTATGTATGCACGTAGCACGTTTTCCAAATGATTTGCACACATGCAGTATGTCTGTATCTCGGCCATAATCATTCACGGCTAAAGTATTGCGAAACCAGACTATCGATCAGAAGTACATAGAGGGCATTGTATCCATACAGCAGTGGTTAGATCACATACATATTGACATATCCATTGCATTGCACTCATACTGTCAATGTACATACTGTACAGTATACTGTTGGTGAGTCCATGTGCACACATACATGCAGTTATGATAGTGGATTTTTTCCGGCCCTGAAGGTAAGAGCCACTGGCATCTCTGAATATCATTCTAGGTAATTTGCTTGACATTGAGAGCCGAAATAACTAGAAAATCCTATATCAGTCGACCAAAGTTTCAAAATTTCAATCGACTTGAAATAACCATATCTCTACATATTTTGGACCAATGTACAACGTACCTTTTGAGAAGTGTCAGTGTTACACTTTTTTTTTTACCCCAAATTTTTTTTGTTATGTTCGCAGTGTATGCCAGGGAGGCAATTGGCATTGCGATGGCGTCACATGCCCCCCGATCACCTGCTTAGAACACCAGGTCTACAGCGATTGCGCACAACCCGCGGAATGCCAACAAACATGCGCTAACATCGACAACCCGCCGGTGTGCATTGGGAGGTGTGTGCGGGGTTGTGTGTGTGAATCGGGCTATGTATTCCACGAAGGGGGATGCGTTCCAGTGTCGCAATGTCCGTGCTTGTATCGGGGTGAGGAGTATCGGCCGAATGAAGATAGACGAGTGGGATGCGAAATATGGTAGGTGCACCAAATTAAAGTACAGTAAACTAATTTTTATTCCGTGCACGTGACTTTTTTTAGAAAACCACCTTCAGTTGTCAATTTTCAGCATGAAATACCATTTTGGACGGAAATAAATTCATGTGGTGTTTTTTACCATTGCTATCAACACTTTGAGTAAGGTTTTTCTTGTCAACTCATGAAAAACAAAATTGGGTAATTGCAAATGATACAATGGGCCTTTGAATTGCTGTTTAATTGTTAAACCAGCAAATTGCTGACAATAACAGTGTAGTTTCGTTTCTGATATTCTAGTGTTGCGATCAAAATATTTCTAAGACCCCGTTCTTACTAGAGAAATCGCTTCGTTCAACGAAGATTAGTTAATCATCGTTAGTTAATGAAACGTGCATTCACATATCACTTAACGAAGATCGAATGAAGAGCGGTACCGTACACATTATAAGCGACCGCTAACAAAGATCGAATGAAGCTGTTGGAGGTTGTGCATGGGTCTTTCCACACTAATGGGCCTATTTGAAAAATAAGTCAATAATTCCTTTCAGATGTCTTCGGTTTATTGTGTACAAATTTTCCCTTATACGTATGTAACTGGACAGACAAAAGTGAGACTTTTTGTCTGTCCAGTTACATACGTATAAGCTTTTCAGAAATGTATGTTGTGGCAGCATTTTCTTAACTTTTTGGGCAAAAGTTATCTCCTAAGAACAGTACAAGGTAATTTCTTTAAGTTTGGGATAAACTGAAGACATCTGAAAGGAATTATTGACTAATTTTTCAAATAGGCCTATTAGCGTGGAAAGACCCACATGCGCGTCGCACGTCTAGACGCTCTATGTGGTTTTCCAGTGGCGCGTCAAAAACAACGCTTGCTGGGCGCTTGACACACAACGTGCTTGTGCAACCAGCCCTGCCAAATTGCTTCGTCGAACGAAGGGAGCGTTCTTATTACAAATTTGCTTCATCGAATAAAGCGATTTCTTTATCGAATGAAGCGATTCTGATCATCGTTGAATGAAGAGGCGTGCGTTCACATCAGGAAAACTCTTCGTCGAATCATCGTTGAATCATCGTCGAACGAAGCGATTTCTCAAATGAGAACGGGGTCTATATCAACAAAGTGATTTGCATACCATATTGATTGCTTACCGGTGACATCACCCCTTCCATCTACCATTTTGGTGGTCATTTTTCATGACCCACGTGGCTCGAGTAATAACCGGCAAAAAAAGCAAGAAAAGCACATTGGTTGCACTTACCTCTGTTGCTTGAACTTGCTTTATGCTGTTGCGCCATGGCTGTTGTATCGAGAAAGATAAAAACGTATTTTTTCAGGCTAAAAATCGCGATCATGTGGAAGCACTTTCGTGTTTACAAGCCGAGTGCATGCTCAAAAATTTGAACGTATCACAACGCGCGTGTGCGGCATCTTCGAATGAAAATACGCTGGTGAGTATTTTTTACTCGTGTTCATGTGCGTCTAATGGCGCGCGCGTGTACGCGCGTGACTGTTGACCACTAAACATTCCCGGATGTTCTACATCACGGAAAGCAATCAATTGGCATGATGCTAAACGACATACTTTTTTTTCTTTCTAGCACGTGTGAAAATGGAGCAGTTACATGCGATGACCGACTCTGCTCAGGTAATTTAGTTTTACTGAGTAAACAAAATCATTGTTAATGCTTTATATTAAAGAGTTTCTGAATTGTATTTTTGGACGTAATAAATAAATACATAAAAAAACGATGGTTTTTGACCTATCACACTTATTGAGAATGGCATTACAATCAGTTTTTCAGAAATTACACTTCCATCAATGATGCTTGAAGAACATGTGTTTAAAATCAAACAACTTGAATACGTGAAACCTTACAAGCCTTCAAAGTCTCCGAGGTTAGCGGACCTTAAACTGCAAGGGAAACAGCCGACTTTGCGGGACCATTTAGACACGGTACCGTGTGTCTGGGGGATCCTCTATAACCGGCCTCCTAGGGATTCCCTTGGAAAACTGCCCAGAATCCATGTAGTACTTATATACAATGTTTCTTCAATCTTATTGAAATATATCACTTGTTATCTATACAACTGATTCCAAGATCATATATTTTCCACAACTTACATGATTTAATTATCTTTAATTAAAACCAAGCATTTTATATATTAACATCATCCCGCCATGAATATGGCCACTGATGCCGGCATGGCATTAAACTCCAAACTCACTCACTCACTCACTCAAAGTCTCCGAAATGTACGTCCAAATTTCTGGAATTGCGCATAATGTATTCTTGTCCTCTCTCCTCACAGGCATCTGCACAGCCTGGGGCGACCCCCACTACGAGACGTTTGACAAGAAGCGATATAACTTCCAGGGTGAATGTGACTATGTCTTAGTCACTAATAGTCACTACCCAGCGGCTAAGCACTTCCATATCCTAGTAGCTAACGTGCCGTGTGGATCGGCAGGCGTGACATGCACTAAAGCTATTACCTTTATTATTGGTAGGTTATCTGGGTTTTGCATTAGGCTGTAAAATTCATGTATCCGCCCTGTGTAGTGTACACTATGGGACGTAAAGTACGATAACGTAAAGTTGTACAGTGATTTTGTTTCATTTAGGCGCGAGGTCAAAATAGAAACGGTCTGTATACCAGTAAACGATTAGAGTTAATACCTCTTCAAATCGTTTCTCTGTTGACAGAAAACCGTGTGCCGGTTTGAAGGGAACCGTTTCCAACTTGCTGGGTTGGTCGATGATTGACGGGTTTACAACTAGCCGCCTGCGCGAAGGGAACAAAAGGCTGCTACTGGCCGACGACTTCAATAGAAGCCGCCCGACCCTCCAGCCGGGCGCACCCCGGGGCATTAATGGGTTGTGGTTAAACACTCTTGTTCGGGTGGTCACGTGATAGTGGCAGCGAGTCAGCCAGGAGTAGTCAGACAATGGCCCGTAATATGATAAGCTTTCTATTGTTCAGCGAACTTACGCCGGGTTAAACATTGCCAATTATCTATCGTCTGGCCAGACAAGTTGAATTGTTTGCTTGTTCATTGAAAACCGTGCAACGGTGTATCGTTTATGTACCGTTTCGCGTTTCTATTTTGACCTTGCGCCTTAGTGCCCTACAATGAAAAACACAACAACCAATAAAACAGTCCCTTTAATGAAAAACACAACCTTTAACGAGAAAATATCTACTGTAAAAGCCAATATTTTCGCGTACAGATATTTTCGCACATTTCAACATCACTGACATTTTCGCGAGTTGGAAATTATGTTTTGTTTCAGGGATCGCCACAATTGTTGCAAACAATATTTTCGCGGGTTGTTATTTTCGCGGGCTCTGTCTGGTGCGCGAAATGCGCGAAAATAAAACCACCGCGAATATTTCAGCTTTTACAGTACTCTCTTTAAAGGTATACTTGTTTGGTAAACTGTTAAAAATGGCATGATTTCCACTGGTAATTGAAAGCATACGTCGAGAAAACTACCTTGTAGAAATTTCAGCCACATAGATGCAGTAATACTTTGGAAAACATAAAAAAATCCAAGTACGGTTTTGTGCATGAATGAATGGCTCCTGTAGGCGATCATTGGAGATTCAAATAGTTTTTTTCATGAATGGGGGCAATTCAGACGAAATAATTTCACAGGATAATTACTACCATTACCATCTTGATAACAAGTAAGCTTTTATATAATCATTTATAAATTGTTTTTGGAGAGTAATTACCAAACAAGTAGACTACCTTTAATGAACAGGGCTCGAATTTCATTAACAAAATCTGACAGACCACAGGGTTAGTAGCTTAAACAATTTACTGGACCGAAGCTATTTTTACATATGTATATGCTATCATATACCTCATTATACAAAATTTATTTTGTAATTAATTTGACTGCATAAAGCTTCTGTCTGCTGAAAATTCCCACTCTCAGATTGACTGCTTTTTTCAATCAAAAACTGGAGAAAATGTTTGCGTTACTTTTGTTGCTTGGTATGTGTCAGAAATCATTTTATAAGCACTTTAAAAATGCCATTTTTATTGGTTTTATAGGAACCAAAACTGAACAAGAAAAAGTCATGCTAGTACGCGGGAAACCGATCGAGGTTGACACCGGCTTGGGCGGCCTGAGCCAATTCACATTCACTGAGTCCGGCTTGTACATTTTTGTCCATACTCGGATCGGAGTGACCCTGGTGTGGGATCGAGCTGCGTGGGTGCAGGTTAAAGTGTCTCGGCAGCATTTTAATATGGTGAGTTTTAGGCTCAAACTTGAAACTCTGGACTCTCAAGTCTAGATTTTTATTGTCTTGACTTGAGTCTCCAATCTCAAATGACTTGACTCATTTCGAAATTAGCTTGAACAAATTTACTGCTGTGACTTTTTGACACTACCCAAGTTGACAAACGTGCTTGTTTTGACTTGACATTGATGTCAAATGACTTGACTTTGGACTCGAAGGTGGTTTGACTTGACTTGGGACTCGAAGGCAGTTTGACTTGACTTGGGACTCGAAGGCAGTTTGACTTGACTTGGGACTCAAAGGCAGTTTGTCTTGACTTGAGACTCGAAGGCAGTTTTACTTGACTTGGGACTCGAAGGCAGTTTGACTTGACTTGGGACTCAAAGGCAGTTTGTCTTGACTTGAGACTCGAAGGCAGTTTTACTTGACTTGGGACTCAAAGGCAGTTTGACTTGACTTGAAACTCGAAGGCAGTTTGTCTTGACTTGGGACTCGAAGGCAGTTTGTCTTGACTTGGGACTCGAAGGCAGTTTGTCTTGACTTGGGACTCGAAGGCAGTTTGACTTGACTTGGGACTTGAAGGCAGTTTGACTTGACTTGGGACTCGAAGGCAGTTTGTCTTGACTTGGGACTCGAAGGCAGTTTGACTTGACTTGGGACTCAAAGGCAGTTTGA
The DNA here is from genome assembly GCA_037783545.1 of Henricia sp. BOLD:AAB3569. NCBI lineage: Eukaryota > Metazoa > Echinodermata > Asteroidea > Spinulosida > Echinasteridae > Henricia > Henricia sp. BOLD:AAB3569. The sequence continues at coordinate 659,119 of JBBELK010000266.1, read as the reverse complement.
CTTGACTTGGGACTCAAAGGCAGTTTGACTTGACTTGGAACTCGAGGGCAGTTTGACTTGACTTGGGACTCAAAGGCAGTTTGACTTGACTTGGGACTCAAAGGCAGTTTGACTTGACTTGGAACTCGAGGGCAGTTTGACTTGACTTGGGACTCGAAGGCAGTTTGACTTGACTTGGGACTCAAAGGCAGTTTGACTTGACTTGGGACTCAAAGGCAGTTTGACTTGACTTGGAACTCGAAGGCAGTTTGACTTGACTTGGAACTCGAGGGCAGTTTGACTTGACTTGGGACTCAAAGGCAGTTTGACTTGACTTGGAACTCGAGGGCAGTTTGACTTGACTTGAGACTCGAAGGCAGTTTGACTTGACTTGGGACTCAAAGGCAGTTTGACTTGACTTGGGACTCAAAGGCAGTTTGACTTGACTTGGAACTCGAGGGCAGTTTGACTTGACTTGGGACTCGAAGGCAGTTTGACTTGACTTGGGACTCAAAGGCAGTTTGACTTGACTTGGGACTCGAAGGCAGTTTGACTTGACTTGGAACTCGAGGGCAGTTTGACTTGACTTGGGACTCGAAGGCAGTTTGACTTGACTAGATACTCAAAGGCAGTTTGACTATATAGAAAATATGAATATTCAATTCTAATGCACCAATCAAAAGCACTACAATTTCTCAATTTTGTATTAACAGGCCTACTGTCGGCACAAAAACAAATGAAGTTTACCTTAGCCAAATAAAATTCAGTTTACGTTTATTGAATGTTCTTGACAGGTTGGCGGTCTGTGCGGTAATTACAACGGTCTACAGGAGGATGACTTTCTCCCGCCTGGTGGGGGGATACCGCTTGTTGATTCAAACGACTTCGGCAACAGTTGGAAGGTAGTTTAAAGGAGTGTGACCAGATTACATTTTTGCGTCCTGAGATTTTTGTATCGTAACATCCGTCATATTTTTCTCATTACGAATCTGAAACTCATTTTTTTAAGGGTAATTACCAAACAAGTAGACTACCTTTAATGCTGTATTTATTATTTTTTTTAAAGGTCCATGATTATTGCGGCCGGCCACCTCCAGTGGTCGACCCTTGCGAGTTAAACCCATCACGCAAGACCTGGGCGCAGAAGAAATGCGGCGTCATCAAATCTCCGCTCTTTGCGCCGTGCCACGAGTACGTCCCACCCGCGGAGTACTTCGCAAACTGCGTGTACGACTCGTGTGCCTGCGATTCGGGCGGCGACTGTGAATGCCTATGCACTGCCATTGCGGAGTATGCTCAGATGTGCAACGAACGCGGGGTACCAGTAAGGTGGCGCTCACAGGACCTGTGTCGTAAGTACTTTGTGATAGCTTGTCAAATTGATTTTTTGCGTGTGACATTTGAATTATGTCTGGCGCCCTGAATTCTTTACATTGAAATGGAGGTGCAGTTTACAAAGTCACATACTATACTTTTATTGCTACGTAGTGCACACCATTGGCAAGTAACCAACAGTCTGTTTGCTTGATGCCGTTCCCTCCTATGGTCAATACGGTATTAATTCTGTACTTCACACCTACCGTGTGCACCACATATCAACAAAAATTTAGTTTGGTCAAGTGGATACTGAGTCTGCACGTGAAAGGACGTATGTCAATACACCAGACGCTATTCATGCGAGACACGCAAAAGGCTAATTGACAGTATGCAGGAGGTCGTGGGTTCGAGTCCTAACCGAGCACCCTATGAGTTTTTCGCATGTCCTTGGGATACGCAGAGCTGCCATTACTCCCGGATTTTGCAAGAGATTCTTCATAAAATGACTAATTTTGTGAGTCCTGACCTGGATAAAAACCCTCCTGGATTGTCAATTAACAACCTTGGGGATTTTTAGATGTGTTTGGAGTCACGGAATGAACCTGTTTTCCCAGATGTCTTCCCCAAAATCCGGGAGGGTTTGTAGCTCTAGATACGCAAAAATTTCGCCGAATTTTGATTTAAAAAGCAGTCAATCCGAGAGTGGAAATTTTCTGCACACAGAAGCTTTATGCAGTCATGCATAATGAAGCTGTTATGTGAATATTTCGATGTAAAAATTTTGGCGATCTCCGTACAATATACAAAAATTAGTCCAGTGCGGACACATGACTAAAATCAGGATTCTTACCCACGGAGAATTTTCATGGCTTGTCTGATCTTACACACGATTATTCATGTTACAATAGGACACATCAGGAATAGCCGTTACCAGTGACTACTCGACAGCGACTTATGTGTGTGTGTTGTCAACTTAATTACAAAAGAAATGTTCAAATTTTGATTAAATTAAAAATGTGCGTTTCTTTCGTTGCTCGGTATAGTTGTACTGGAGTCCTTACAATTTTGCATATGCGTCTGTTTTCAATACTAGAGAGACCTTTTCCTCCAGGATTATATCTCTGTACAATGTCATTCATCTTCTCTCAAAACAAAAGAAATATCTTGAGATGGATCTAAGGAGATAACTTCAGCTAAAGAACTGCAACGAATAGTGCCACAGCATACCTTCTTGAAAGCCCTGTGTGCAAATTTCCAATATACCGTATGTAACAAGGACACCAAAAAATGTCACAAAGTATGTGTCCTATGTTACATACGTTAAATAGGAAATGTGTACACAGGGTTTTCAGAAAGGTATGTTGTGGCACTATTTGTTGCTTAAGTTATCTTCTTAGATCTGTCTTAAGATGTTTCTTTTGTTTTGAGAGAAGATAACTGGCTTTACACAGAGTTATGATCCTGGTGAAAAAGTCTCTCCAGTATTGAAAACAGACTTATATAGTTGATTCGCCCAAAACTTCATACGTATCTTCTCGCCATAGTGTAGACCTCAGCGAAATTTTTTTTTCAGCTTGTGACAATTTTGACTATTCTACTTTATTTTGCATTCCTCTAGCTATCCAATGTGAAGGCTGCCTGACGTACCAGCCCTGTATACCGGTCTGCGAATCATCTTGCGAGAATCAACCGTTTGTCCTCTCTGACAGCCAGCTATGTGCTGATACCTGTATGGAAGGCTGTTCGTGCCCACCAGGTACCATACTGCATAACGATGAATGCGTGGAGGAATGCCCACCCCCACCAACTACTGAGGTAACGTCACCTGTATTATTATATATTTTTTTTTTTTGGCGAGCAGTCATGTGAAATGAAAATAATAATAGACAGTTCTTATATAGCGCATTACAGATCAGACGGATCTCTCAATGCGCTTTCTGCATTATTACGTTTTTGCAAATTTCAACAGTTTTTATTTGTCTACTCCACTTTTTTATGAATTGATCACGTTCACAGATGCCATCTTCGTAGAAAAAAAATGCTACTGCGTATTAAACGCCATAAAGTACGCGCACGCACACGCTGGAACATGTTCCAAACATGCGCGCGTGTTAGTTGAATTTTGTTCGAAATACGGCGCAACCGATGCGCGTCACAAAAAAATACGCTCAAAATCATGATGCACGTGTCAATTTGTAGAAAGTGACGTCATTTGAATGTGATCAATAAGTGATTATATCAATAAGTGAATAAATTCGATACAAATGTGGACAAATGTCCATGAGTTTGGGAAATCTGAATGCAGTGAAAACAACTTGGCTCCACTGGGATTCGAACTGCGGACCTTCTGCTTAATGTGCAAACGTCCTAACAGTTTGGTGGTTTTTACCTCCTAATTTTGGGGGTTTCTGTATTTTTAATGTGGCAGGTACCACCATCAACAACACCCAAAGAGCACACCACAGTCCCCCCACCGCCCCCGACCACTGCACCCTCTACGACGCCACAGCCGACCACACCAGGACCAACGTGTAAGAATCTGGAACTTGTTCATGCTCATTTGCTTGCATTATAGGGTTGTATATTTAGACACAATACAATGCTTTGGAGGGCTGTGCACTTCAATATCCGGGAAACTCTGATCAAGGCACCAATTTTTATTACCCCTGATCATAGGGCTTCCATGCATCATGCCATATTGGTCATTCCATAAATATGGGGGCCAGAGTGTGAAATTTTGATGCATTTGTAAAAATGGACTTTTAAAGTTACCAAAATATTTTGAAGAAATTTCCGTGCAATTTCTGAATAGTGTAGGACATTTGAAACAATTTCCAAACATTTAGACATGTCTTGGTGTCATAGTTTTTATAATATTCGAGAAAAGTGGGGACACCAAGGCATTTTTTAATTCCTACGATTACATTTCAAGTCTTTTTGACCAGGTTCTTTCTGGAAAAGGTAGCTTCTGGTTTTACCCACCTGTAGAACCTGTACCTTATAAATTCAAATTATATTTTGAGCGAAATTTCAATAATTCTTTAATATAAATTTCAAAATGTCACACTTGCATTTCGAAGATCGCACCAGTTTATTGAATCGTTATCGTCATGTTTTGAGTAATATTAACAGGCAAAGGTGTTGTTCGATTTACGAGGCCATATATTGTTCATATGCTGAGGGTAACCTTTCTCTGAAGCCCGGTATGTATAAAAATCAACTCCAGAAGTGTCACGACATAAAGGGGGACACTGGGTCCTGTATTTATGGAATGAACCATATACACCATCTTAAGCCCCAAGGTGCCAATGACAAACTTCAGTATTTACTGCCCTATCTCAGGTGCCCATTTATTCTTCGAGGGCACACACATCAAGATGAAGCGGGATTCGAACCCACAACCATTAGAACTAACCAAGGTTTTGAATCAATAAGGGTACTCGGATACTTGGAACCCGTTCTCATTAGAAAAATTGCTTTGCTTGATTAAGATCAGTTAAATCATCGTTACTTAAAGGCAGTATACATGATTGGTATCTCGAAAATCAGAAATGTTCACAGATTTACGTCTAACTTCCCCTGAAATGGTTTTGTCTAAAGTGCTATAGTCTTTGAGAAATGAGTAAAACAATTATTTTTCGTCTCATGAGACGAAAATTAAATTCGCCCCAAAACCGTTTCGCCCAAGTGCCATTTCACCCCAAATCACTTCGTTTTTAAAAATTGATATTTTTCTAGAAACATTTAGTTATCGAACAATTACTGTCAATACTTCGAATTATTGGCGGTCCGCCAATAATTCAAGGTGTAGACTTGCCCAAGTCTGTCCTATGTCTGGTCTGTGCCGCGCAGTGCACAGCACGCCCGCCGTAGTGGTGGCCTGTCCAATCTGTTTTCCTCTCTCTCAGAAAATCTTCCGAGACAGAAGAAAAAGATTTAAAAGGCCACTATTCGAGAGGGCGCGCTGTATGCCGCGGATCACAGACAAAATACCAAGTCAGACTTGGGCAAGTCTATAAACAAGGTGCAAAAATTGCCGTACAAAACATCATTTATCACAGGGTTGCCGATGTCTAAAGTTCAAAATATCATGTTTTTTCGTTGAAATAAATAACTACTGTAAAAATTTGTGTCTGAACTTAAACTCCTCAAAAAAAAGTTCGGAAAGTCAAGTTTGACTGAAGATTTCTCTCTTGTTACTAAATCATTTCCCTTGAATTTGGTATCATTGAAAAGCACTGTTATTCCTCTTTACAGTGATGTGTCATTTGTTATGATTAATCAATTGGGGGATGTGCAGTATATAGCGGAATACAGGGGTGGGTGGAAAGTGAAATGTCACAAAATTCACTGCTATTGTCATGCAGTGCATTCCCCTTTTGCTTGGACGATGGGAATGTGTCAATGCACTTTTTTGACAATAGCAATGCATTTTGTGACATTTCACTTTACACCCGCCCCCGTATTCAGCTGTGCTGCACATCCCCTAATTGCTTAATCATAACAAATGACACATCGTAAAGAGGAATAACAGGGCTTTCCAATGATATAAAATTCAAGAAAAATTATTTTGCAACAAGAGAGAAATTGTCAGTCAAACTTGACTTTCCGAACTTTTTTTGAGGAGTTTATATCAGCTGGTTCGTTATACTGATTGAGATAAAACCAGTAGAATCTCGTGGGTATTTTTTCCCCCAACTCCCATTTCGGTCGTTTGCTTGCGCAGGCGAATGTTGGGGCTATGGCGATCCGCACTACTTCGACTTCAACGGAGTGGAGTTTGACGATCAGGGGCTGTGTACCTACGTACTAGCTCAGGACTCAAAGCAGCCGCGACGGTTCACAGTGCTGATTCATAACATCGAGTGCGGGATGTTTCCGGGGACCACGTGCCCACGGGAGATTGAGGTCTTGTTTAATGATCATCGGATTAGGATGCTTGCGGAAAAGAACGAAAATCGGGTAAGTTGAAATTTGCATTACCAGAAATTTGTGAACTGTCTGAATGAAATGAGGGCACTGTATTGAGCTCATGCCAATGACGTCATTTTGTGGGTAAAACAATGCCGCGTCGTTGTGGAAGCAATGTGCGTGCGCGTTGTGTGTGTCCATAGCGCGCGTAACGCGCTATGATGAGGCTCCCATTGGTGAACTAAACCGTGTTACGCCCACCAGAGACACACACAACGTGCACGCACATTGCTTCCACAATGACTCAGCATTATTTGACTCCCAAAATGGCATATTCGCACGTGTTCGAAAGGGGTCAATAGCACGTTACGCGCAGTAAATGTTTACATGTAACTAAGGGCCAAGCGCATTTGCACACGCTACGTGATGCACGATCGATGCTGTGCTCTAATATACATATTTTTTAGTGGATATTCATACGTTTGTCATGCTGATGTACACCATAGAAGTTCACGTAGAGAGGTATATTTTTTGCTTGATGTAAACTTTAAAATGCCGTCCTCAACTTTTAAAGACAATTTGAAATTCCTCTATGGCTCAGCTGGTAGAGCATCTGCTCAGTGTGTCGGAGGTCCTGGGAAAACCTGAGGGAGTATATCACTGTGCCTCATGGCTAGGCTGGTAGAGCATCTGCTCAGTGTGTCGGAGGTCCTGGGAAAACCTGAGGGAGTATATCACTGTGCCTTAGGCTCAGCTGGTAGAGCATCTGCCCGGTGTGTCGGAGGTCCTGGGAAAACCTGAGGGAGTATATCACTGTGCCTCATGGCTCAGCTGGTAGAGCATCTGCTCAGTGTGTCGGAGGTCCTGGGAAAACCTGAGGGAGTATATCACTGTGCCTCATGGCTCAGCTGGTAGAGCATCTGCTCAGTGTGTCGGAGGTCCTGGGAAAACCTGAGGGAGTATATCACTGTGCCTCATGGCTCAGTTGGTAGAGCATTTGCTCAGTGTGTCGGAGGTCCTGGGAAAACATGAGGGAGTATACCAATGTGCCTCATGGATCAGCTGGTAGAGCATCTGCTCAGTGTGTCGGAGGTCCTGGGTATACCACTGTGCCTCATAGCTCAGCTGGTAGAGCATCTGCTCAGTGTGTCGGAGGTCTTGGGGAAAACCTGAGGGAGTACATCACTGTGCCTCATAGCTCAGCTGGTAGAGCATCTGCTCAGTGTGTCGGAGGTCCTGGGAAAACCTGAGGGAGTATATCACTGTGCCTCATGGCTCAGCTGGTAGAGCATCTGCCCCATGATTCAGAGGTCTCAGGTTCGAATCCCAAGCAAGCCATGTGATTTCTCTCATCCCGTGTACAGGAATATCAAGTCATTGTGGACGGCACTACACACACCCTGCCCATTGAAACCTTTGACTCCTTCACTGTCACTCGATCTGGGCTGTACATGTTGTTTGACGCACCGAGCATCAACTTACAAGTCCGCTACTTACCTGTGGATCTCCACTACTTCAAAGTGGAAATTCCACAAGTTGTCTACTACAACAGTACAGAAGGCCTCTGTGGTAAGTGTACACACTGGGAGAGGTCACAATTCTATGTGTGTTACGTGTTAGTGTTACAGATCTGTTAACTAATCTGTTATCTCAATCAGAATTGTGACCTCGGAACAAACGCTGTGTTAACACGGCGTGTTAGTGTGTGTTAAAAATCGTGCGCAGAACCGCAAATTGTAGTGAGTGAGGGCGCAATTCTGTGCTCCGTGTTAGTGTAACAGATCTGTTAACAGATCTGTTGACTCGGCATCTTGGGAAATGTCAAGTCGGTATAGGGTTCTGCACGGCTTTCAACACTAACACTAACACAGAATTGTGACCTCCGGTCCGTGTTACACGAGTTTAACCACTAGTGATTGAAATTTTCAAAATCTTCACGGAGCCCAAAAAAAGCCTTAATTGTGGGTAGAATGCAAGATTCAACACATTTATAAGTTATGTTGAAAAATGAAACTCAATTTATTGAGAATCACGAAAGTTCCAAATTAATTCGTTCAGGTTAACTTAACAGATCTGTTAACAGATCTGTCACACTAACAAGATGTGTAACATGAGGTGTTCAACTAACATGAGATATAACACTAACACGTCTAAAACATCATGTTAACATCGAGTTAACACGATTTGTTCTGAGGTCACAATTCTGATTAAGTTAACAGATCTGTTACACTAACACTAACACACAACCCAGAGTTGTGACTTCATGTACAGTGCACAGAATTAAGACGGTGTTAACAGATCTGTTAACACGGTGTTAACCTGGACGTTCAGTTACAGGCCGAGATTAATGCCGTGTTAACAGATCTGTTAACAGATCTGTAACACTAACACTAACACGTAACACACACAGAATTGTGACCTCGCCCACTGTAGTATCTACTACGTTTTTAAAAAACCTGTCATACTTTTAATCTTGAATAACCTTGTCATTTTCCAACGTATTTAAACCAAAATTTCACATCATGTAAACAAGACCTGACAAATTTAACTGAGTGAGTTTCATCAGTTTTGTCCAAGAGGGCGGGATTTAATGGCCATACGAAAAAAAAGTCAATTTTAGAATTTGCCACTTTCGACTTCGCCTCCTTCAATGTCGTCAGTACATCGCTGGAGACGAAAGCTTATGAAGAAAGGCAGGATCACTCCATTATTGCAAACCATCTCGATCGCTTTGAGCATTTCATCAGGACGTGCAGAGGGACCTTGGACATAGACAGTTTACTTGAAAATGGCGGATGCCAAGTCGAAAGTGGCAAATTCTGAAATTTAGGTTTTTTCCGTATTGCCATTAAATCTCACCCTCTTGGACAAAACTGATGAAACTCACTCAGTTAAATTTGTCAGGTCTTGTTTACATGATGTGAAATTTTGATTTAAATCCGTTGGAAAATGACAAGGTTATTCAAGATTAAATGTAGGTTTTTTTGACACGTATTAGCATTTTAGTTGATAGCGGATGCACACCATTTAAGGAGCGTGTCCAGATCACATTTTTGAGCCCCCTATTTTCCCCATGGATATTGAGATTTTGATACCATATCATTTGTCATATTTTTCTTATTACCATTCTGAAATTTCAAGCTCTCACAATCCGTATATTTTCAAGGATATCGTCAAAAGAACCACCAATGTTTTGTAAACTAATATATGGGGATTTCCCAAAATTAGGGGTCCAAAATGTTTGGTGTCCCAGTTACATACGACACTCTCTGCTTCAAAAATCACCACTTATGACCACAAATTCTCAGTAATGGACTGTGGCCTGTGATTATAGGGGGCAGCATAATTTTCTTCAATATTTTGTTTTCTGATTCCTGAAAAATATTCAAAACAAAAGACCGTAAAGGCTTATAATTTGTTCCATGGTATTGAATAGGAGTTTGGTGTCCCGGGTTACCTACGCCAATGAAAATTGTCTGTAGAATGAGTTTGCATTAACCTTGGTGCCATATCTACACACAAACATTAAATTTGAGTGGCATTTGTTCAAATAAAAAAAAAATTGTTTACTGGGAAACCACTTTCAATCATTAAAAACACGTGGAAAAATTAAAAAGCATGTCACACTTTTGGACCCCTAATTTTAATTACCCATATTCCATAAAGCAGTGCAGTGATTACACCAACCTTTTTGCTTCCACATCCAAATTAGAGATTGCAGATTTCCTATTTTCTTCCCATGGATAGTATTTTGGGGAGGTATTTTATATGATTGTTAGGTTAGAGCGGAATTAATTTGCTAGAAAAATCTGAACAATCTCTTAAGTTTTTTATTATTATTATTATTACAGGGAATTGCGGCCATCCTGAGCCAAGCTGCGAAGACACAGGGAGCTGTTGTGATTGGCTAGCGCCACCCTCCGACCCCTTGGAATGTCAATGTGACGTCAAACCAACTGAATGCATTCCCGGTCCCGACGTCGTTGAGTGGTACGCAAAAACCATAATCACAAGGCCCTGCAAGTCATCACAACTCCATTGGTCTCAGTGCTGTAGTCAAGGCTTTCACTAGGCCATCACAAGGCCCTGCAAGTCCTCACAACTCCATGGGTCTCGGGGCTGTAATCAGGGCTTTCACTAGGCCATCACAAGGCCCTGCAAGTCCTCACAACTCCATGGGTCTCAGTGCTGTAGTCAAGGCTTTCACTAGGCCATCACAAGGCCCTGCAAGTCCTCACAACTCCATGGGTCTCAGTGCTGTAGTCGAGGCTTTCACTAGGCCATCACAAGGCCCTGCAAGTCCTTACCACTCCATGGGTCTCAGTGCTGTAGTCAAGGCTTTCACTAGGCCATCACAATGCCCTGCAAGTCCTCACAACTCCATGGGTCTAAGTGCTGTAGTCCAGGCTTTTACTAGGCCATCACAAGGCCCTACAAGTCCTCACAGCTCTGAAATTTTCAATGATCTGAAATTTTGGTTTAAATCCGTTGGAAAATGACAAAGTTATTTAAAATCAAAAGTAGGATGTGTTTTTTTTTTGACACGTAGTATCTATTTGATCAAATCCAAGGTGTGATAAACTATACGATGACTTGTTCAGCGCGTGCCACAAAGTTATCAACCCGGACACGTACCACAGTCTCTGCTTGTATAACAACTGCTACGGCCGGAAGCTGACATGCTGGGACTTTGAAGCATACGTCACTGAGTGCTCGGCCTCGGGGATCTGCATCGACTGGCGGGAAGATGATTTCTGTCGTAAGTTTCTTAACCCTCAAACGAGGCACCTATTTCAACTTTTACAGGAATGTGGGGCATGTGAATTTTTGGTCATACACGGAAATAAATGTAGGCTCGGCAGAGATAAATGGATACTGTACACATAAGGGTGGATTCGCACTGAGCCTTTTCGTGCGTAAATGCGATGCGAGTCGCTTTGCAAAATGGCGGTTTTGAAACAATTTTTTTAAGACATAACATACGACAAATTAAAGACATAAATTAAGACATAACTTGTAACACACACATTTTTATTGCAAGACAAAATCAACTATGATGTCTCAAGGGGCGTTCATACTATCGCGGAAAAATGGCATTGCGTGCGTCTGTGCCATTGGCTTGTACAGAAACTGGTTTACCGCTTGTGCGTGCCCTATCGCGACGCACAAAACATTTTAGCTGGGTCAAAGTTCAAATTTGTTGAACTTTGACTGCGATGCACTGACCTTTCCAACGCGCAGCCAATGAGGTATCAGAGAAGCCCCAAGTTGAATTTTCTATTTTGGAAAGATCGGCGATTGAGTCCTCATGCAATGCGGTGAGCGCAGTGCAGCAGTGTGATTTTTCCACGATGGTGTGAATGCCCCTTTAGTGATATTAAACTTAAGACGTCTTAAGAGTTAGGACATCTTAACATTTTTTATGGTAATCTTTGGCTGTCTAGCACAGAACTCCATTAAAAGCTGGAACCGAAATGGAACCGGGATGCCCATAGCCTCCTCATCGGCATAGTTTTGGACACCTCATTTGAATGATTGTTCGCACTCATTTGCGCACTTTCTCATTGAACTGCATGTAAAACCTCGTGCATGCGCACTTTCTAAATGTTTGTGACGACCGCGCATATTATGTTTGAACACAAAATACACTCTCCGCGCACGTTAACCAAACTGACCAAAACCGGTTAAGGTTGATGTGCCATTCAAAGACACACTCAATTTTTATCTAGCTTTTAATAGAAATCTGTGCTGTCGTGTCAGAAGTTATATTTTATGTTGAAACCTCACAGCTTACGACTGCAAGAACGACCAAATGCATTACCGTGAGTGTGCCTGCCCAGACGACATCTATACCAGCTGCTATCCATGGGGCAAGGAACCACACCTGTGTGACAAGGAACCAGTCTCTGGCTGTTTCTGTAAAGAGGGGACCATGGACAATGGCAATGTATCGTGCATCCCCTGCCGTGAGTGGACAATTTCAGACTCATTTGAAGTTTAATTAAACTAAGTTATATTGCCCGTGGTTCTGAGCAAATTTGATTTGTTTTTTTTTTCGAAATAAATTGGCTTTATTTTATCAAAAAAAAATCATATTGTATTTTATACATCGACAACCCTGTGAAAAAACACCGTTTTTATACGGCTGTTTTTGTGCCTTTTCTAGATTTGCCCATGTCTGTGGTGCGGTGCGTGCAGTGCGCCCTCTGGACTGGTGGCCTGTCAAATCTCTTTTCTTCAGTCTTGGAAGACTTTCTGAGACGGAAGAAACAGAAGAAAACAGATTGGACAGGCTACCGGTCCAGAGGGCGCACTGTGCGCTGCATGTTGCAGACCGAGCACGGAAGGTCAAACTTGGGCAAGTCTACATCTTGAATTATTGGTGGACCGCCAATAATTGGAAATATTGACAGTAATTGTTTGATAACTAAACATTTTTTAAATTTTTTTAATGTCTTATTTAAAAGCGAGTAACTTTTGTTTCCAGAAAATTATCAATTGAAAAATAGTTTTTTATTAGTTTGTAATGTACATGTAGTATAAACATTCGTCACTTTTTTTTTGCAGCCCTGCAAATCTTGACAACTCTACCCTCCACGACTGTTGAATCAACACCTCCACCATCCACAACTGTTGAATCAACTCCTCCACCATCCACAACTGTTGAATCAACTCCTCCACCATCCACGACTGTTGAATCAACTCCTCCACCATCCACGACTGTTGAATCAACTCCTCCACCATCCACGACTGTTGAATCAACTCCTCCACCATCCACGACTGTTGAGTCCACACCTCCGCCGTCCACGACTGTTGAGTCCACACCTCCCCCGTCCACGACTGTTGAATCAACTCCTCCACCATCCACGACTGTTGAATCAACTCCTCCACCATCCACAACTGTTGAGTCCACTCCTCCGCCGTCCACGACTGTTGAGTCCACACCTCCGCCATCCACAACTGTTGAGTCCACACCTCCGCCGTCCACGACTGTTGAGTCCACACCTCCACCGTCCACGACTGTCGAATCAACCCCTCCCCCGTCCACGACTGTCGAATCAACTCCTCCACCATCCACAACTCTTAAGAGTACCACTGTTGAGGAACCAACTACAACTGGTATGTCAGTTGTTAACTTTTAAATGTAGTCTACATGTTTGGTAATTACCCCTCCACAAAAAGTCTGAATTATTATCTAAAAGCTTACTTGTTAATATCAAGATGGTAATGGTAGTAATCATCTTATGAAATTATTTCGTCTGAAGTGGCCTGATTCATGAGAAATAATTAAGTATTACTTTCTATTTCAAATTTGTTTCATGTTTTCAAGAATGCACTCCCGGAATTCAAAAACTCTGCAAATGGAGTCCCTACCTCGATAACGAGCTCGGCGGATCCAACCACCCATTCTACGAATTCGAGTTCATCACAGACTTCCTAAACGACGACCGCTACGACGACGTGTGCGCAGAGCCGGAAGCTATCGAATGCGTCCTGGCTGCGGACCACAGTGTCCCGGCCTCCATGCTCGCGCAGGAAGTCCAGTGCAGCACGGATCTTGGTCTGACGTGCTACGGGGGCGAGACGCAAACGTGCTTGGATTACGCTATTCGGATCTTATGCTGCGAGGAGAGGAATATCGTCTGCGGAACGACTGAAGCTCCACCGAGTACCACCGTTCTGCCGCTGGAGTCGACTACAATTGAGGAGTCAACTACAATTGAGGAGTCCACTACTCTTTCTGCTCCATCCACCACCATAGAATCTACTCCTCCACCAAGCACCACAGTTGAGTCCACTACAGATGAACCACATACTACATGTAAGCTTGTCATTCTAGCAAATTTACAAACGAAGAGTTTAAAGGCATGATTGGTATCTCCAAAATCAGAAATGTTCACAGATTTACGCCTAACTTACACAATATAAACATGATGACCGTAGAAAACTTCCCCCGAAATGGTTTTGTCTAAAGTGCTATAGTCTTTGAGAAATGAGTAAAACAATAATTTTTCGTCTCATGAGATGTAAATTCAATTCGCCCCAAAACAATTTCGCCCTGGACCACTTCGTCCTGAACCACTTCGCCCAAGTGCCATTTCGCTCCCAAACCACTTCGTCCAAACACTACTTCGCCCAAATGTCACTTTGCCCCAAAACAACTTTGTGCACAGGCCGTGGTTCGAGGCGAAGTGGTTTTGGGGCGAAATGACTGTAAACCCCTTTGACTGTTTTCTCAAAAGTAAGGAGCTGGTTTTTGCTCAGGTTGGTTTTAATCATGCATACCTTCAATCACACAGGGGGATTAAACTATTTGTAACAGGTTTACCAATCATGTATACTATCTTTAAGGCTCAAATTCTTATTGCCAATGTTGAAAATCCTTCAAATTAAATGTCTGTCACCTTTCCTACATCATCACCTTCAATACAGCTCAAAGAGTTCAAAAGTAGTTGTCTATTAATTCAACACTAAAGGCGGATACACACCATCGCGGAAAAATCACACTTTCGCGCTGCGCTCACTGCACTGCATGAGCTCCCAATCGCCGATTATTCCAAAATAGAAAATTCCACTCTGGTAACTTGGGGCTTCTCTGATACCTCATTGGCTGCGCGTTGGAAAGATCAGCGCACCGCGGTCAAAGTTCAACAAATTTGAACTTTGACACAGCTCAAAACGTTTTGCGCGTCGCGATTGGCCGCGCACAAGCGGCAAACCAGTTTGTGTACAAACCAATGGAACAGTGTGATTTTTCCGCGATAGTGTGAACTCCCCTTAAGACTCAATTTACAGTAGTAGGACAATAATATGATGATCCGAGTATTTAAACACACTAGGACTTGAGCACTGCGACATGAATACTTCTACACAAAAGCACTACATAAATCTACCATCATCTGCCAATTCCAAATCAATTTTGTAACATATGTCTGGCAGACCCAACAGGTCACAAGCCCAGACAATTGATGCAGATGAAATTTAAAATGCTTTACATGAATGGTGTGTATTTCACTGCTCCGTGGTGGCTAATTTGAAGAATATTGGCAGTTGCAAAAATGTTGTTTTTTTTCTTGTTAACCACTTCGTAAAAGCTGGGCATTTTTCCAATTTATTTCCTGCACTTGCAGTTTTGGTTAAGCGCATGTCTCTGGGGCTGGAGACTTGATGACTAGTTTTGATTTCAAGTCGTAAATCAATCTTATTTCCCAAGTCCAGTCACAGGTCAAAAACCCAAAACTGACTTGACCCCAAGCCAACAAGATGGGAGACCAGCTCTGCTCTGGTCTAATTCAAGGGATAATTCTGTATAACCGCCCCCAAGACACTCACACTTGGAACTGCATATGCAGTTCCCCACGTGAAGTGGTTAAGTATATTTTGGGAGCATTCGTTGGAAAATATTGATCACCAAAACTGGCTCAAGACGCGAGAAAGACACATTTGTTTTCCTTAACCCCAACAGCTTGGCTACCAATTACGGTTTGTTTTGCCCTACCCAACTGACGAGAAAAAGTGAATGAATATCAATAACGGTTTGTTTTGCCCTTGCCCAACAGCTTGCGTACCTCACTACGAGGAATCTTGCAAATGGACGCCTTACTATAACGAATACGGCGGTCTTCACGGCGACTTCGAAGTCTTGGGCGACCTGATCGCGGCACACCCCGAAGACCTCTGCGAAACTCCCGTAGACATCCAATGCGTGCTTAGTTCTGATAACGACGTCAACGCTCACGAGACCGGACAGAATTTCACCTGTTTACCAAGTGTCGGTTTCATCTGTTTGGATTTCGTCAATTATTACAGACAACCGTACAAGTGTTACGATTACAGCGTACGTTTCCGGTGCTGCGAGGGGTTTTACGTTCCTTGCGGTACGACGGTAAAGACGCCAACGACGGAAGTTTCAACAAGACCGCCAGAGCCGTCTACGCAACCAGAATCCACAACTGAAAAATCTACAACTGGTAATAGAGAACTTAGCCAATTTTAGGTGTTGTATTTTTATTAAATAATCTTGATTTTTATGAATATCATATGTGGGTCTTTCTACAGTAAAGGGCCATTTTGGCAACAAAGACCACATTTTCAAGGAAATAAATTTGTCTGGTGTCAAAATAAAAGAAATAAGTTCAAGTTGTTCTGAACTTAGGCCCAAAAAGGGTTACAAATAGTGTGACAACATGCCTTTCTAAAAACCCTGTGTACAAATATCCAATATACGCTCGTAACCGGGACGGACACTTTTGTTACATTTCAGGCTGCCCCGGTTACGAGCGTATATTGGAAATTTGTACACAGGATTTTTAGAAAGGCATGTTGTTACACTATTTGTAACCCTTTTTCGGCTTAAGGTATCTCTTTAGAACAACTTAAACTTATTTCTTTTATTTTGAGACCAGACAATTTATTTCCTCGAAAATATGGTCTGTGTTGCCAAAATACCCCTTTACTGTGGAAATACTCATATATACCACACAAAATGATTTTTAAAGGTGGTCTACATGTTTGGTAATTACCCTCCCATAAAATGTCTGAATTATGATCTAAAAGCTTACTTGTTATCAAGATGGTAATGGTAGTAATCATCCTGCCCCCAAAATAACAAAACTATTTGAATCTCCAAAGATCGCCTGTGATCGGATTTTAAAAGTATTACTGCATCTATGTAGCTGAAATTTAGTAGGTAGTTTTCTCGACCTAGGCTTTCAATTACCAGTGGAAATCATGCCGTTCTTAACAGTTTACCAATCATGTATACTACCTTTAAAGATAGTACATGATTGGTAAACTGTTACAAATAGTTTTATCCCCCTGTGTGATTTAAGATATGCATGATTAAAACCAACCTGAGCAAAAACCAGCTCCGTACTTCAGCTAACGTTCGAGAAAACAATCAAAAAAGGGTTTGCAATAATTTTGCCCCAAAACCATTTCGCCCTGAACCACGGCCTGTGCACGAAGTTGTTTTGGGGCGAAGTGGCATTTGGGCAAGGTAGTGCTTTGACGAAGTGATTTGGGGGTGAAATGGCACTTGGGCGAAATGGTTTTGGGGTGAATTGAATTTACGTCTCGCGAGACGAAAAATAATTGTTTTGCTCATTTCTCAAAGACTATAGCACTTAGACAACCATTTTAAGTGAAGTTTTCTACGGTCATC
This sequence comes from Henricia sp. BOLD:AAB3569, assembly GCA_037783545.1. Taxonomy (NCBI): domain Eukaryota; kingdom Metazoa; phylum Echinodermata; class Asteroidea; order Spinulosida; family Echinasteridae; genus Henricia; species Henricia sp. BOLD:AAB3569. Next base: position 641,748 of record JBBELK010000266.1, on the reverse strand, counting down.
ATGTTTATATTGTGTAAGTTATCTGTAAATCTGTGAACATTTCTGATTTTTTGAGATACCAATCATGTGTACTGTTTTTAATCTCAGTTTTTCCATTATTTTCATCCCAGAATGTGTTGACGTCGTAGCGAGAACCTGCAAATGGACACCTTGGCTTGACGATGAGCAAGGCAAAGTGGGACCTCTTGGAGAGTTTGAGCTGATTTCAACCTATCGAGAGACCTACGATATATGTGAGACGCCTTCACAGATTGAATGCGTGCTGAAAGCACAGCCCAATGTACACTCGGACCGATCGGGCCAGGTAAAATAAACAAAAGTACCAAAATACTCTAAAAACCTTTGTATAAGGTGAACCTGTATATCCCCTTCAATAGAAGGGAGTTTTAGATGCACCCTTAACTTTAAAAACATTTTCCAGCTGTTGATTTCTCACGGAACATACCATCTTGGACAGAATTAAATTCATACGTGTGATGTTTGTTACCATTACTATAAACACTGAAGAAAAATCATTTGATAAATGAGAAATGTTTTCCACTTTTAAATTTTTGAGATATATACATAAGAATAAAGTGCTGTGCCGGAATTAAGGACGGGTTTGTTTATGTGTACAAGCAAGCCAGGGGGAAATGCCACAATCTAACTGCTGATAGGGTTGTGTGCCTTGGTCAGGTAGCCACCTAGTTGAAGCGAAATGGTTCTGGTGATTTCCTGATGGCAGCGGTAATAATGGCAACAGCGCCAGGAGCACCCCCGCAGGGGCGGACATGTGTGCTATATAAGTATCCACCATTATTTTTATTAGCCACTGGCCGTGGCTTTCCGGCCGAATTAGGTGTTTGTCGAGCCACTGTGAGCGGTGCACCAAAGTGCAAGAGTTAGTGGGATTTCCATTGATGCAAAATTTATTCCTGTATCCGACTCCGTAGAGAAGTTGTGATTGGAGAAAGGTGATAATAATGAAGAGTGCTGATATGACTAAGTAGAGTTTTCAAGAAAAATGGTTCTGAAATTAACTGTTTGCCATGTCACTAAGTGACTGACGCAGATACTTCACAATACTCGGTTTAAACATCTTCATTGAGCGTTTTTGCAGAAATAAATGTGACCTGTCGCAACAAAATGAGCGTAAAGTCGGAATTATTTGTATTTTTAAATTCAGAAGAAAAAGAGCTTTCCAACGGTATATAACACGTAAGGTAAAACTATTCCCCCAACGCAACACAGCTTGGAGAAGTGCTAGTGTTCAAACAAATCTTACAAATCTTCAAACAAAATTTCTTACGAATTGGTCAGAAAATGATGTTTTTAATTGTTGGATGACGCTAAAAATTTGGAATCAAATGGAATAAGAGTTACTCTGTCCAAATATTACAAACCCTCAAATTGGCCTCCCCTTAAATTTTTGACTTTGAACTGTCGTTATAGGAAATAGTGGAGCGTGACTTTACACTCATTTCGTCGTGACAGGTCAAAAATATGTTATGGTAAATAAATATTTAAAAAAATAAAAGTTTGACTACATTTTTCATTTAAGACGCCGGTTACGTGATTTTGCTATGTGGGTTGGCATTCCTCATTTTGCCATGGCAGGTAGGGTCACAAATAAAAGTTTTCAATTGATTGCAATTCTCTCTTTTTCTGGGTCATAAGGTGGTAACATGCGATGCCGACGAAGGCTTAGTCTGCCTGCATTCAGAACAGAAGAGTTTCCCGCTGAGCTGCTACGATTACATCATCCGCGTGGAGTGTTGTCAAGAAATCGTCGTCCCGTGCTCCCACTCGACGACGCCACCCCCTGCCGCGTCAACCACCGTGCGGGAATCCACGACGCGGCCGGAGATTTCAACCACTGCGGAGTCAACTACAGTCGTTGAATCCACAACGGTCTCGGAATCCACAACTTTGGAATCCACGCCTCCGCCTGAAGAGGCAACAACAGAAGTGGAATTCACAACTCGTAAGTTTGGTTCGGTATTGTACTCTAGGCTCGGCCGAATCCAACATATTTGACATTTATTTCAATTCCAGTCGGATTTTCAAAACAAAAATTTGTAGTAAAATTAGAGAAAAAAATATTCTCGCAAATTAAACAAAATATCTTGCAAACCTAATACTACTCACAATGAGTTAGGGATATTGGTATGTTGTCAATTTTAGGATTGTTTTTTTTTTAAATGACTGTTTTCACCTATTCCTGTGACAAGGTGTGTCTATCAAACGGATTGTTTACCAACTACAAAAAGACTGGTGTTAGAGTGGTTTTACCAGTGGGTTAAACGTTGTGAACCGTGAATCCAGTCTATGAGTCGTAAGCACTTGCCTTTCGTTTCAGCGCACACGGTGAGACTTTTGGCACGCGAGGCCAAAATTATCAAACACGTTAGATATTTGCCTCAAGTGGCACGAGTGACCAAATGCTCACGAAAGTTGCCCGCACACGAGAGCTATCTCCTTACGCCATCGGCCACGAATGAATTTTGGCTCAGCACATAGCTCTCGTGTTCGGTGGGCTTCAGTAAAATATCTGCGTACGCCCCAAAACAGAGAGTGAACCCTTCCGTATTTTGGGGAGGACATCTGGGAAAACAGGTTCATTCCATGACTCCAAACACATCTAAAAATCCCCAAGGTTTTTTTAAATTTATGTCAGGACTCAAAGAATTTTGTCAGTTTTCAAAGAATATTTTGCAAAATCCGGAAGGGTCGGCAAGTTTGCCAAAATATCTCTAACGTATTGTGAGTCGTATATTCATACTCTCCCCAAAAAAGAAACGTGATTTTCTTAAAATATTTATTCTTGATCAGAACAGAAGTTAGTTGAATACAGTGAACTTGTGGATAACAAGGCACTGATCGGCCAATCACTTTGGAATAGACCTTTATCACAGTGCGGCCATCTTTCCTTTAAAATGAACGTAACCAAAGCGAGGCTTGCCGAAATAAAATAGTTTGGCCCCGTGTTGAAAATGTTCATTGTGTGCATCACAATGACATGCGCGCGGTGCGATCAAGAAAACACGCAGCGCGGACAGTGTTTCTCTCAAAACGACAACAGAAGACAGCACGTGCTATCGCGCAGACTAGACACGCACCGTACACACTGATCATGCCCGACACGTACACGTATATGCAGTGGGGAACAAGACAAAGATGGACGCACCGTGATAAAGGTTTATTGCTTTCAAGAATGTTATGCTTCAGTGATTTCGTCCAAATTTTATGGATACCTCAGTGGGTATTAGGTGTACGTCGGGTGTTTCAACAATGTACGTGGAGTGTTTCAAAATAAAATGAAATTTCAAGTTTTCTTTTACATGTGATCAGCAAAAAAATAATCCTGAATTCTAGATTTTTAATCCACAGCCTGCAAGCCATTGTACGAAGAATTTTGCGAGTGGACTCCATGGTTCGACGACGACGTCACCGAAGTCGGTCCCATCGGCGAATTTGAGCTCATCTCCAGCTTCCGCGAAGAGTACGCTTTCTGCAAGGAGCCGCGACGGATAGAGTGCGCCCTCAGGGCCGACCACAGCCTTCTCGTCAACATGACCAAACAGAGCGTGCTCTGTTCGCCGACCGAGGGCCTGATCTGTCTACATAGCGACCAGCCCGACGCATCGCGTTGTTTCGATTATTCCATCCGTCTGCAGTGTTGTAATTTCAGGAATGTTGGTTGTGCCACCACCCCTCAGCCGTTGGTCACCACTGTCGAGACTCTAACGGAACCTTCAACTAGTAAGTTAGAATTCCTTGCAATAAAATCGGTCTTGGTTGATTACCTTTAATATCTGGGCCCAATTTCATAGAGCTGTTTAACAGCCCATTTTCCGTTAACAGAGCGTGAGGCTATTTCATAGACATCGTTAAGTAAGCAAATTATCAAAGATGGGATGAGAAGAAAATAGTACAGCTCTCATCAGGATTCGAACTCGAGACTTCTAGAACACTGGGCAGATGCTCTACTATGAGGCACAGTGGTATACCTCTCAGATTTTCCCATGAAACCCAACTTTATTTTGGTGAGCTATGAGGCACAGTGGTATACTCCCTCATGTTTCCCCAAGACCTCTGACAAACCGGGCAGATGCTGTACCAGCTGAGCTATGAGGCACAGTGGTATACTCCCTCAGGTTTTCCCTCAAGACCTCTGACACACTGGGCAGATGCTCTACCAGCTGTGCTATTAGGCACAGTGATATACTCCCTCAGGTTTTCCCTCAGACCTCTGACACGCCAGGCAGATGCTGTACCAGCTGCGCTATGAGGCACAGTCAAATACTCCCTTAGGTTTTCCCCAAGACCTCTGACACGCCAGGCAGATGATCTACCAGCTGAGCTATAAGGCACAGTGGTATACTCCCTCAGGTTTTCCCCAAGACCTCTGACACGCCAGGCAGATGCTGAGCTATGAGGCACAGTGGTATACTCCCTCAGGTTTTCCCCAAGACCTCTGACACACCAGGCAGATGTACTACCAGCTGAGCTATGAGGCACAGTGGTATACTCCCTCAAGTTTTCCTTAGACCTCTGACACGCCAGACAGATGCTGAGCTATGAGGCACAGTGGTATACTCCCTCAGGTTTTCCCCAAAACCTCTGACACACCGGGCAGATGCTCTACCAGCTGAGCTATGAGGCACAGTGGTATACTCCCTCAGGTTTTCCCCAAGACCTCTGACACACCAGGCAGATGTGGTATACTCCCTCAAGTTTTCCTTAGACCTCTGACACGCCAGACAGATGCTGAGCTATGAGGCACAGTGGTATACTCCCTCAGGTTTTCCCCAAAACCTCTGACACACCGGGCAGATGCTCTACCAGCTGAGCTATGAGGCACAGTGGTATACTCCCTCAGGTTTTCCCCAAGACCTCTGACACACCAGGCAGATGTGGTATACTCCCTCAAGTTTTCCTTAGACCTCTGACACGCCAGGCAGATGCTGAGCTATGAGGCACAGTGGTATACTCCCTCAGGTTTTCCCCAAAACCTCTGACACACCGGGCAGATGCTCTACCAGCTGAGCTATGAGGCACAGTGGTATACTCCCTCGGGTTTCCTTACAACTATATAATACATATTTTGTTTCTTTTTCCAGCCGCACCATCCCACCACAACGAGAAATGCCAGCCCTTCCTGCCACACATACCCATCACTCTCACTAAAGACGGCTGCTCTACTCCAAAACCTGTCCTGCTTCCAGAATGCCACGGCCGTTGCGAGTCGCACACAGCGTTCCACGGTTACGACACCACCGGCGGCGCTTTGTGGGAGAGCATATGTCGGTGCTGTCGACCTAGCGCATACGAAACCGACCACTATGAGCTGGAGTGTCCTGGCGGTGGGACTGTTACGCAACCAGTTGACGTCGTCACGGAGTGCGAATGCGCCGAATTTGCGTGCCCCTAGACATGGCCTAACCCCTGATTATGCCCTAACAAAATGCTGTAAACGCAAATTTAAAAAAATTAGATAATGGTGTCATTATCAATTGGTCATGCTATTCTTCATTCTTCATTCTTCATATAGATTATTGGCAAAGTATATGTACCTTGTATTGTACCCCAGGGTTGCAGTCGAGTCCATCAGAAGTCTATCACAAGCCCAGAGCGAATAAAATCACAAGTCTGTGACAAGTCCAGTAACAAGAAGCAGAGGATTAACATGCACAAAAGAATGCTTTTGTTGGAGTTCATTTGAATTAAGACCCAGGGACTTGTGGTGGACTCGACTACAATACAATGTAGCAACATGGCAACAAAAATTTAGTCTGGTCAAATATATACTAAGTTTGCAAGGAAGTACGTCAGGACACCAGACGCTATAGACCGTATCAAATAGCCGCCATTTCGTGGGGCAGTTTCTTTGTTCCTTGAGGACATGCATGGTTGCACATATTGTGCTTCCATTGTTGAACGGTTTAAGTAACAAAAGGTGCCCCACGAAATGGTGGCTATTCGATAGGGTCTATTTATGTGAAACATGCAATGGGCTATTGTCCCCGTACAACAGGCTTATAAGTACCAAGATCTAAACATGGTTGTTGGTGGAAATGGTCTATAGAATGCGATCCTGTGCAAGTTCGGACTATACCTAATTTTTTGTAAGCAGTTTCTAACCATGTGTTTTAAATCTTTTTATTCTCTTAAAACAATAAATAAGATTGTATCTTTTTTATGCTTACATAGAATACCTTTATTTTATGAAAATAGATTATTGCAATTTTGTAACAAATTAGCTAAGATTTATTTTGTATTAGAAATGTTTTGTAGTCGAGTTTTCTGAAACAATCAGTCATGACACTTTTCTAAATTTCACATTTTACCATTTTTGGTAATATGTTTATGGTCGATGCACGACGCGCGCGTACACGTGTGCTTGGGTGCGCCCAGCGTGTATTCGCATCAGATAGGAGGCTTTGTGCTGCACAGTATCAGAAACGCACGGTATCTGCAAAAGCTTCATTTTATATAATAATTAGGATTTTACTGGTTTTTTCCTTTTATGTGCACTATTAATATTAATATGAATATTCAGTTTGCTTGCAATTCCTTTTTTGTTTAACTCGAAATCATTTTACTATGCTAAATTTTATCAAAATGCTGTCATTTAATAGGAGCGCGTGTGGTCTAGTGGGTATGAAGCGGGACTCCCAATCAGAGGTTGGGGGTTCGAGCCCCACTTCGACCAACGTGTCTGTGTCCCTGGGCAAGGCACTTAATCCCAGTTGCCTCGTCAACCCAAGCGATATATGGGAAGCTGTTAAGGGGAATGCCACAATCTAACTGCTGATAGGGTTGTGCGCCTGACCAGCAGCCACCTAGTTGAAGCGAAATGGTTCTGGTGATTCCCTGATGGCAGCGGTAATAATGGTAACAGCGCCTTGAGCACCCTGCAGGGTGGATATGTGCGTTATACAAATCTAATCATCATTATTATTATTATTATTATGTAAAAAACATTTTTTTCAATCTTTCTGTTGAAAAAGAATCTCACCGTTATCATTAGTGCTCAGGCACAGGCTCGTCAGCAATGCGCGCGCGCCAAATTCGTGCAATACGCAGCTCGATAGCAAAGGCATAGAGCTGCGTATTTCGTGGCACGAATTTTGCGCGTGCGCATTGCTGACGAGCCTGTGCCTTTAAAGACTAGTCTCCAGAAAAAATAAGATTTTTATCACCCAAATTCATTCTAGTTCACTTTTCTCGTAGGTTACAATTGTGAAAACTAATTGCTATGAAAGTCGATTTGAGGGTGTAATTCCACATTTTGTTGTTTTTATGCTAATGTATATTTGCATATTCATGACAGATTTGTGATGTCACATTAGGTACTCATCCAAATTTCTAATCAGTTTGTGCACGCATATCTTCTGCAGGGTTTTTATACACTTTTGTTTTTGTTTTTACAATTCTAGTTTGAATTCGTGATTTTTTTTCTGTTCACTGGTGGGTTCCTAATGGCCAAACAGCGCCCTCTTGTGGTAATGAAAGTTGAAAAAGTACTTGAAAAGGCTGCTTCCTTTTTTTTATTTTAAACAAAATTTGGGGCGCTTAAAGGCACAGGTTCTTCAGCAATGCTCGCGCGCCAAATTCGTGCCACGAAATACGCAGCTCCATGCCTGGAGCTGCGTATTTTGTGGCACATATTTGGCGTGCACGCGCATTGCTGACGAGCCTGTGCTACTAAAATCACCAATTTCGCACATCTTTGGGTTAATTGTACCTTTAATCCTCTTGGTTTCTGTTACTTGGTATGTCAGCTCCAATAAATTTTGTAGCGTTTTAGACAAAGAAATGCTTATGTTTGAACGACATTTTCTTTATTCCTGTGGAGTGCGCAGGGCTAGTTTCCATAGTGATCATGGCCAGATTTGTCCAAAAAAATGGTTTTCGTTCTAACCTTATAATAATATACAATACCTCCCAAAATACTATCCATGGGAAGAAAACAGGAATTTGCAATCTCCAATTTGGATGTGGAAGCAAAAAGGTTGGCATAATCACTGCACTGCTTTATGGAACCGGATAAATTAGTTTAGTACTAAACTTCACTGGATTTTTTTTGACGATATCCGTGGAAATATACGAAATTATGTCTTCACAAGAAAGAAATTGCTCTACAAGATGGCAACTGTTTGAAACGGTCTATAACGGCTTTATAACTTCATAAGAATAAGGGGGATTTGTGTCATATGAAAATTCCATGCATAATAATGAGAAGCTAGTCCGTGGCCGGCTTGTCTACCTAGCAAATCGAACGCAGCCATAGCCTCCACTCGCCATGTATGCCGCCCTCTCGTGTTTTGTTTACGCGGTCCCTTCCGCGTAGTCTGGTAACCGACCATTATAAACACTACATGCAAACTATACTGCGTCAGGCTCCAGATACGATCTCCTCATGAATAATTCATTAAAAATGAAGACATGGCGATTTTCGACAGGAAAATGTCCAGGTTAACATTTGGAGCGTGATTTCTGCTGGTTTTATTAATTTCTGGCGGATTTAATCTTCGCCACAATTCGACCACGTAAGTAGTTGTTTTGTAGAAATAAATTTTGTTATTTTTAGTTGCTTTATTGTAACTTAATGAGTTTAATTCTGGAGCAACGAAAACACTCGACATGCTCAACGACGACGTCCACGAATGCGATTGACGTCGTCACTCGCCGCCGTGTCGGTCATGTCGGTACCTGGACGGGCTGCATCCTGCAGCCTGTTAACTCCGGTATTGAAAAATGGGTATTTTTTTCGTATACATTTATTTTAAGGAAATTACCTCCTGGAATCAACACATAATGTAATTTTAAGATATAGGCCTACTTCCCACTAGTCAGTGAGCTTTCCTTTCATACAGTGGATTGTTGTCATTTTGCCTCGAAATTGGAATCACACCCAAATATTTCCAGCTGGTTGTGTCCTGCGTTGGTTTTAGATATTCTTGATTGGAAAACAAACAAAAAAGAACTACTTACATTGCCGTTTTTTAATAAAAAACGTCTATTTCCGACAATCTTCGACGAGAAAACCTGTTGTTACGATGTGACCAGCTAAAATAAAGTTGGCTAGGCTTAACGCTTGGGGGCGCTCCAGCATTTTCGGAGTCGACTCCGATTCCAAAAAGAATCAAAATTCTATTCCAGATCGATTCAATTTTTCGTATGAAAACATACGTGTACACTGCGATTTCTTGTTGTGTCCAGGAAAACCTATTCTAATCGATTCTAGTGTGGAGTCACGCCAAAGTTCGACGTGGTCTTTTTTTGCGAACGTACAGTTGGTGTGCATCTACGGAGGCCCAATGAGAGTACGGGTGGCGCTCTTATGTCACGCGCATTTATACGGCGCGGCATACAATGTACAGTTTCGTTTGACGTTCTCTTTGGGCGTCCGTCAATGCACAACTACACGTTTGCAATCGTTTTTATCGTGATAAGGAGTCCGAGAAATTTGTTCGTCGAAGATTGTCGGAAATAGACGTTTTTGATTCAAAAACGGCAATGTAAGTAGTGCTTTTTATTTGTCTTCTAATCAAGAATATCTAAAACCACTACAGGAAACAACTAGCTGGAAATAGTTGGGTGTGATTCTAATTTCGAGGCAAAATGACAACAATCCACCGTATGAAAGGGGTACCTTCTGTCCCTACGGGAAACCCGTAGGGACAGAATCATTCTGTCTAACTTCCCACTTGCACTTTTGTCGCAAATGTTGCTTTTCTGTAGAAAAATCACGTTTTCTAATTCAAAAATTGCCTTCAGTTTATAGTGCACAAGATAACCATTCACGCGCGCACAGCGCCCTCTGTTGTCGCGCTTATGCACAGACCGCTCGCCGCGTCAATTGAATAAGCTATCGATTCCAATATAAATTTACCCAAATCCGTGTTCAATGTATATGAAAAAAATACCCTACTCCCAATTCGAGTACATTCCGAATTTGGCAGACATTTGTCATGTACATGTTTGTGGCTCTTCGCCGAGGACGAGGTCGTGACTTTCAAATTTGTGATGTCATGAGCCGCGCAGTCGTTGTATCATAACTATGATTGGTCAAATCCGTAACCGAAGTTCGCAAGCTTGCTGGACCGCTGCGTGAAATTGCACAGTAAATCATGCGACCTTTCGTTTCTGTCATTTAATCTGCCAGGCTGATTTCTTTTTGGTGCAGGTCCATTGGGGCTGGTTTTCTTTACTGTGCCAAATATCATGCAAATCCACCCGTGCAGTTGTGAGATTTGTCCCCAGTTGGCGAGCGCCGTCAACTACCTAGTCTTGATTTAAGATACCAATACAGGCATGACCATGGAAATCTGTGACGTCATAGCGCGCGGCGCGCACTGGGTACACTAATACTGGTCAGTTTCGCAGTGGATTTCTGCCGTATGCGAAGTGGCGCATCATGAAAAATGTGCTGTAAAACATCACAGCATTGTTCAATTCCAACTTTTTTAATAGATACTGAAAATAAAGAACACTTTCTGACGATATTTATTTTAAAAATTTTTTTTGAAATATTTAAATTGGAACACAGCAAGATGTTTGTTTGACGGTAAGATGTCTGGTCCAAAAAGGGTAGTTTGTGTTGCGAAACAGACTTGTGAAACCAGTTACAGTTTGGGGAGATTGTTGTCTGTGTTTGTACAAAATTTCAGTGTAAAACACATGCCCTTTGTTTGTTTGTTTTAGCCCACAAAAATGATTATCAGTTACTCTTTGTGAGCGTCGTCTAGTGCGTGGTTTTCATTCCAGGCGTAAATATGCGCTCTTACACATAGTGCGCGCCCTCACATGTGCTATGTACTCCTGTTGCATTGAGGCTTTCCTGACAAAGCTTTAGTTGAGCAGAAAACGAGACAGCGTGTTGAACTAAGACTAATCAGACTTGAAGTTGAAGATATCTTCGTTGGCTTGGCGCAATATGTCACTGTGGGGGCGCTTCATACTGCATTGCATTCTTCGAGCTCTCTCCTAATCAGTTTACACGCACGATTTCGCGGGAAAACAGCCGATTCCTAAGACACATATCTCAGCTACCGCATGCAGTGTAAATAAGGTACAGTTCCAAGTGCGCAATAGTCTTGAGCCATGACTATTGCGCACTTGGAACTGTACCTTATTTACACTGCGGAGAGCGCCCTCTCACGTCCAGAATTATTTAAACTGCGACGACAAAAACTATCGTTGAGTTTGCACGTGGGAGAAAATTTTGGCTTCAAAAACGGTGTTGTAAGTATTTTTTTCCAATCATGGACATCTCAAACCACTGCAGGACACAACTAGGAGAAAATTTTTGGGTGTGATTCTAATTTCGAGGCAAAATTACAACAATCTACTGTATGAAAGGGGTTCCTTCTGTGCCTACAATGTACGGGAAATCCCGTAGGGACAGAATCATTCTGTCTAGCTTACAGCCTGCTTTTGAAAGACAAGACAAATAATGCATGAATTTAAGACCAACCAAGAAAAAATAATGTACATGACTTGGTGCCAACTCGGACCTTGCCCTCCTAATTTTGCATTTTTATCATCAAACTAACATTTTAATTTGGTTTGTGTTTTTAAAAAAAAGAAGAAGAAATTCTGGGTGTCTGTGCATGGTAATCATATCAGTCAGGATGGCAAACAGTCGAGATGATAGCAAATGGTTGAGTTGACTAGACTTTTAAGTTCAGTTGGTTCAACGGACAAGTTGGTTCAACCAAGTTGGTTCAATGGTCCTGTTGGTACAACAGCTGATTTAGCACAAGTTTTAAAATAGAGTTCGCAAACGGTCGAGTTGACTGTAAACTGTTTAATGCTGGGGTCACACAGTGCCGATTATGGCTCCGTTTGAGATAAGACATATTGCATGATGTATTAGGGCTTTAAAGATTAAAAATGTTGATTATATCAACTTTGTCCCAAGTGCATTCAAACTCATGCCCAAGGCCAAAGCTCTCACACCCTGGTATGAGGTCATAAAATCTTTCATGGGTCAAATTGTTTTGCCTCTATTTATCATCCTGAGATCTCAGGGAATTTCCACTCTGCAAAGCGACGTGACAATACCCTGAGGAAATACACACAAATCTGTGGAGCCAGCTGGCTGTTGTCTTGAGCCAACTCACCCCCCCGAGTCATTTTGATGTAATTTAATCAATTCGGTCATGTTATGCCGACAAGAAACAATTTCTATACTTTCCAGAAATTGTATTGGGTTCCGTTCCTTATGACTGTCCCATTCCTACCAAACTTTCAAACGGCGAACCTTATTTACTCCGCAGTTTTTCAAATTAATAACAGGGATGCATGCTGACGAATGTAATGGAACGGATTCCCCAGTATGCTTTAAATAGCAGCCAATCGCCGACGCGGACAACGGCCAGCATTACCGAGTACATGTATCACATGCATGCACGGTGTTTACAATCTGCGCGCGTGACATTTCAATGCTTGCAATCGTGCTACAATGCACTGCAAGCGTCCTGATTGGTCCAGCAGAGGCGACAGGATTTCTGTCGCTAGTCCCACCGCCAAATGGGGCCTTTTTCAACAGGGCCACTGTACGCAGGAGTTGGGGAGTGTATTAAAGGGGCACTGTTGCAAGAGGATGCTATTTATGTGATGTGTTCTACACAGCTAAGTTTTGTATTTTTTTGTATACCACTACATTGAACAGAGATTTGAATGAAATTACCTCCTGGAATCAACAGATCATCAAATTCTAAGATATACTTCCCACTGGCACTTCTGTCGCAAATGTTGCATTTCTGAGATAAATAAATGATAAAATTATTGCAAAAAGTAATGTACAAAATGACGCGGCGAGCGGTCTGTGCATAAGCGCGACAACAGAGGGCACTGCACACGCAGAAAATGTGATTGATTTTTTTTACAGAAAAGCAACATTTGCGACAAAGGTGCAAGTGGGAAGTTTATCTTAAAATTACATTTTCTGTTGATTCCAGGAGGTAATTTCCTTAAAATCTTTGTTGAATGTATACGGAAAAAATACTTTTGACCGAGTCCAGCGGTTACTTTCCTGGCCAACTGCTGCCCAGGTAAATTGACCAGGGAACTTTTCCCGAGACGATAGGTCCAATGCGGGCACATTGAGCGTACGTCCGGGCCGTTAAGGTCCTACTGCGAAGGGACACGTGCGCATGCTCTCCCAAGGTCTCGGTAAAATTGTCCAGTGTCAAAAAAAGTCCAATTGCGGATGGCAGTAAAATTTAGCCATTTGTTTTTTTACCATCGTGTCGGTAAAACAAGTCCAATGCGGACACGGCTGAAGTCAGCACGGTGTGTGACTATGGCTACACGTAAATGGGTCATTCCATGAAGTTGAGGAACACGGTTTCCGTGTTACATCCACAACTATTTTTACCTTTTTCTTTGCTCTTTATAACCCATGAATCAATACTATTCAGAAATTCAAACTGTTGAATGAGAGAAATTTAAAACATTCATTACTTGTAATAAAATCCTCATGGATTTAAATTTAGATGTCAACTAAATAGAAATTTGTGCCAATGTAGGTGTGACATTTGGTGCTTTTTGGCAGATTTTCTTGAATCACACAAATATAATCTAGAATCCTCCAAATTCAAATTAAAAAGTATTGTTTAGTTTGAGAACTGTGTGTTTATTTCAAATTCAACATGACAAAAGTTACATCCACAACCACCACTTTGTTAAATAATTCAAAATGGCAGCACTTTGTCAACACTGAAGACTCCCAAATTACCCCCAAACAGTGTAAGCCACCACACAGGGCTCGAAATACCCACTGGACCGGTGGACTGAGGCCAGTAATTTAAGCCTCGGTCTAGTGCTTTCTCTACCGTACTAGACCAGTGGTCCAGTGCATTTTTAAACTAACGAACAGTAAATCCACGGTCCTTGTGGCTTCAAAGGTCTTGTAAAAATAGCGTCGGTCCAGTAAATTATTTAAGCTACTAACCCTGTGGTCTAGCAAATTTTTTTATGAAATTCGAGCCCTGCCACATCATGCAACATCGTTATATAAATAGTGATTCATTGCTCTCTTATTGACCATTTTTGTGGAAATGAAGAAATGTCACACTTTGTTCCTCAACTTCATGGAATGACCCATATACCCTTTTTAAAGCCATTTGGTTGTCCTTGGTGGAGCCTTTGTACATTGTCATGATTGTACAAAATATAGGACATGCTTTCAGTTATGTGCATTCTATTGAAACGAACACAAGCATGGCCCACATTTTCGTGCGCAATTCACCTTTGACTTTTGCAGTTTGAAAAGAAAATTTAACTTGAATGAAATATATTTTTGCAACACTTCCACACGTGCACATTATTCAAGTACGTACTACAGTACATAGCAGGCCTCGAAATTCGTGTTCAAAAGGGCACGGCAACAATTGCCTTGCCGTTTCCCACATTTCAAGGGCATCACGGCAATTCTGTCAATTTAAAAAGGGCATAACGGCAGTTTGCTCGAACTTGGAGGGCACCACAACAATCATTAATAGTACTTAGCTGGGGTTGCAGTCTGAGGATTGTCTCTTTTATTTATCCGTGTTGAACATGGTATTGCTTCCACCTCATCGATAAATCGTCTAGACCTTTCGTTGACATTCGCAACGCGCGCGCAACGAAACGCGGTCGCCATTCTGTGTGCTACGCATGTGCAATGACCACGGTTATATCACGAACGTCATGCTAATGTTCGTACATATTCGTCTTTGGCCGTATTCTGCAATCGACACGTAAGTGCATGTGTACTTCATCATAGTCGTCGACGAGTGCACGCACGTGCTGTACACCGAACCCATGACCGAACCGCTAACGGATACCAATGAAGCTTGCTCAACATACATGTACAATTTCGCACGGAAACCAGGGCGAAGTTCCGTTGTTCGAGGGACTTTCGTCGAACTGTACCTTTAGTACCTGTACACGTAGGCGCTAGGCTACCGTGCGTGCTATGTGCTATAAAGCTCGGCGTGGTTTTGCAAAAATTGCGCACGGTTTCGTCGCATTTTTAAACAGCGGTGGAAGAGCTAGTTTTGTCTCCGAAATGTGTCACTAAAAGTGGGAAATTTAACATTTTCATATGTGTGTTTTAATGAAGGGCACCGACGGCAGTTAAATAAAAAGGCACGGCAATTTATTGCCGTGAAATATTCATTATTTTGAGGGCATCGCGGCAATAGCACAGGGCACCGACGGCAACTGCCGTCGGTGCCGTCGGTTATTTCGAGGCCTGACATAGTATTTATAGTTGAGTCTTTCCACGGTAAAGGGGGCATTTTGGCAACACAGGCCATATTTTCCAGAAAATACCTTTGTCTGGTCTCAAAATAGAAGAAATAAGTTTCAGTTGTTCTGAAGAGCTAGATAACTTAGGCCCAAAAAGGGTTACAAATAGTGTAACAACATGCCTTTCTAAAAACCCTGTGTACAAATTTCCAACATACTCTCGTAACCGGGATGGCCTAAAATGCAACACAAGTGTCCATCCTGGTTACGAGCATATTGGAAATTTGTACACAGGGTTTTTAGAAAAGCATGTTGTCACACTATTTGTAAACCTTTTGGGGCCGAAGTTATCTCTTCAGAACAACTGAAACTTATTTATTTTATTTTGAGACCAGACAAAGGTATTTTCTGGAAAATATGGTCTGTGTTGCCAAAATGCCCCTTTACTGTGGAAAGACCCAGTTTTAAAATGCATATGTACTGGTACATGTACGTGTACATGTATGTATTGTAAAAGCAGGGCAATACATGTACACATGTATCTAGTTGTCTGTCCACTGTACATGTACATGTATGCGAGTCATTCCATAAATATGGGGGCCAAAGTGTGACATTTTGATGCATTTGTAAAAATTGCCTTCTCAAGGTGCCAAAATATTTTGAAGAAATTTTCGTGCAATTTCTGAATAGTGTAGGATATTTGAAACAATTTAAACATGTCTTGGTGTCATAGTTCTGATAATATTCAAGAAAATTGTTTAACGACGTAAGTGGGGACACCAAGGCATTTTTTAATTCTTACGATTACATTTCAAGTCTTTTTGACCAGGTTCTTTCTGGAAAAGGTAGCTTCTGGTTTTACACCTGTAGAACCTGTACCTTATAAATTCAAATTATTAATATTAGCGAAATTTCAATAATTCTTCAATATAAATTTCAATAATTCTTCAATATAAATTTCAAAATGTCACACTTGCATTTAGAAGATCGCATCAGTTTATTGAATCGGTCCCGTCATGTTTTGGGTAATATTAACAGGCAAAGGTGTTGTTCGATTTACGAGGCCATATATTGTTCATATGCTGAGGGTAACCGTTCTCTGAAGCCCGGTATATACCGGTATAGAAATCAACTCCGGAAGTGTCACGACGTAAAGGGGGACACTGGGTCTCGTATTTATGGAATCAACCATGAATTTGCTGGTATTCCATGTTGGCTCTTTGCCATTTTAAACAAGCCCGACTGTCTGGGAAAAATAGAATAGTGTATACATGCGTGTATCTATACATGTACCGAATAGGGCACTTTCACAATTGATAGGTGCATAATCGGCGGATATAAAAGTAGTTCCAGCTGTTCAGTGCTATTTTTCCGCCAAGAGGATATCCGTTTGTAAGAAAACAATAATTGAAAATAAATAAAAGATACTGTATAAATGCATGTGCACACACATTTGTGACCGGCTCCAGCAAAACCGAACACTTGTGATGAAAATTCAAAATTTAAGTTTTGGTATCAGCTTAGTGTGCATACAAAAAGGTATCTTTTAAAACATGTTTGAGGAAATTCTGATAATTTTTGGCGAAGTTATGACCAATTAAAGTATGACAGATCAGAAAAAGTGAAATGGAGCTATTGGTCTTTAAAGTTTGACAAACTAGTTGATTATTTAATTTTTTGTCAATAATATGAGGAATTTTGAGACAGTTCAAACAACAAAACAAATCTTAAATGTATCCCGATGTTGATTCTGCCAAATTTTCAAGTTGGTCCCAGAGGCCATTTTTTAAGCTTGTGGGCCCATATCACGTAATGGGAAATGCCGGGAAGCGTCGGGTTTTGCCAGAGTCGGTCACATTTTATTACAAGGGCGCCCTCTTTGAACATGGTGAATGAAACTAGCGCCACCCTCCCCCTACTACCATGGCTTCGTTTTCCATAAAATGTTTTAAGATAAACCTTTGTGACCTTTTCACCCGGGACAAATGGCAAACTGGTTCAAACCGGTTTGCACTTCGCTTAAAACCACACAAGCTTAGCACAAATTGACAGGGTACCAGTCAGAAGTACTACAGGTGACATACATGTACATACATGTAGATTTTCGATGGTAACCCGTTTTTGCTAACCACATTTCTGTGGTAAGCTGTAATTTCTGGTTGAATTCCAAAAATAAACTTGTTGATTTGACGAGAAGATCAAAGTGCATGTACTGTGCACTCATATTGTTCAATTTGCATCTGTTGACAACAAATACGCATTTTATGTTTTGTACTTGGAATTCTCATGTACACGTACAATACGTTTTGCATTGTACAACTGTGACGTAACCTGTATTAAATATGTGAAAACAAGTTATGTACATGTATGGTACAGTTATGGAAGAAATGCAGTTTATGTATGCGACTGCACTGCATCTTGTGCTGTAAGTTTTTGAGCTGACGTCAATCTAAAAAAAACACTGTTGGGTAATTAGTGCACATTTTTTTGCGTGTTGAAGAAGTTAATTTCTGTCATTTAAGATGATACGGATTTGGTGAGTATATGTGTGAATTTTCATGTATTTTGAATGTATGCGTGACCTCATAGCATATGTGACCTGCAGCCGATCTTACGCAGTTGCGTAAGCCCACTTACGCAACATTTTATTGCGTAAGTTGCGCAACATTCTTCCTTAGATAACACGCAAGCTATGGGGCTTGCGCCATTTGTCAAAAGTTGCGCAAGCTGCGCAATGGTTTGTGAAATCGACTGCAGCTCTGGGAAAAAAGTAGTATACATGGTATAAGTCGCGCAGGCTAGACTGGTTTCCATCCACATATAGGAGAATATAGGGACAGGTAAAGGGCACTTCATCTTGATCTGTGATTGGTCGTCTTTGCGCGTGCGCATTGTGTGTATATATATTTAACAATTGGCGAAGCTTTTTGCTTTAATAGGCAATGTTCATTATTAACATAATTGGATATGTTCGACACGCACGGCCGGGTTACAAATGTCAATGCAAAATATGCGCACTTATGCCCGTCATGGCTGGCCGTTACCGATCCTTATATTTTTGCAATAAGCGAACCAATCTATAGAGATCAGGAACCAATCTACGCGCAGGCTAGGTCGAGTTGTCGCGACTATAAGTAGAAATCTGTGGCAGATCCACGCTCATTAAAATACAAAAACACAATTGACATTCCTAGCAGTGCCCAGATACCGCCTGGAATGTCTGTGCTCCGCCTGGAATTTTCATTGTGTTTTGGCGAGTTTGCTGTGGAGGGTTCGCCACTCAGCCACACAGCGAGTCTGTGACTGGCTGATTTCTTCTACATGTAAAAAAGGTACTGTGCTAGTACTGTGCTAGTACTAGAATGTAGGTTCGATTCCGGGCGGCGACGGGTTGTGGCACCTGTGCCCTTGAGCAAGGCACTCAACCACACTTGCTCCCATTCCTGTAATTGGCGGTCCCTCCGCTGTTGGATGTGGTATATAAATAAAATAAATAAAAAATAAAAACGGTAGCAGATTATAAAGAAAAACTTATAAAGAAGAATTCCTCGCAGTTCGAAAAAAGGCCAAATGTATGAGCCACTCGGCGTGTGTAGACTCTACTCAAGTCACCAAATCGGCCAAATTTACGAGGCCTTGTCCAAAGGCTAACTAGTACGGGTCAAGCACTCTGTCTATTACACCGCATTTCGTCTGTAGTGTATTCTTTTTAGAAATTTTGGAAACTACAGTGCTTGCAAATACTCGTCTACTCGCAGTAGTTCCTTGGTATTAATTTTGAAGTAAAATAATTCGCTAAACCCCAGGCTTACATCTACACATGTAGTAATCATGTGATGAAGTGCTAGTAAACCATTTTGTTTAAAATATTACAATTAAACTCTCGGAAATTACTGATAAACACTGACGTCATTTCCTGAACATGTGCTTGGTAAGGTGGCAGTGATAATTTGTTTATCTCTATTTGTTTTGTGTTTGCTTGCATTTTCGATTTGTGTATCATGATCATACACAAATTGTGGATTCCTTGAAATCTGGTTGTATATATGCTTAATAGCTGGGTCCAGATAGGATGGAAATAGCAAGATTTGTTGGACAATTGAGTCATACAAAAATGTACAGAAATAGTATACTGGTCACTATAAAAAGAGAGGCCAACTTTTTGTTTAGTGCACAGTATCTCTCAACTTAGCAGGACAATGAAAGACAGGTAGGTCAGGGGTGAGATTTTTTCCGGATTTTTCTGGATTTCTGGAATTTTACTAATTTGTAGCGGAATTTAATTTTTTATTTTTTTAGCCCTTTTAGCACACCATACTTTTCTAACGAGCGCCCTCAAGTGATCCAGTAATTTTGAGAAGAAAACTTGTGCGAGTCTAGTTGTCACGCAAGTGCCATGTATGTACTGTGCATGCCGCACACTCGACGACCTGACCGAGTCTGCAACGAGTAGCAAACCGGACGTGTACAAGTCTAATCCATAAGCAAGCGCCATAGCATGTACGTGTGCAGTGCTATAGTGCGGGCCGCAGCTAGCTGGCGCAATGCGGTGCATGTGCGTGGCTGGCGCGATGCGACAAGCAGCCAACGAACCGATTTTACCCTCCGCTTTCGCTTCACCGTCTTCAACGGTAGATGTTGCCTGGATTCTTTTTAATATTATCCACATTTGTAGGCCTATAAACAAGGTAAATATTTCAAACAAAACTGGTTCTTGTGATGCCTAATTAAAATGTTATTGACATTGCATTTTGCACGATGCCTATGGTACGGTGGTGTTTAAAACGATCCTCCGAAAAAGTTGAATTTTGCATGGTCTCTACGTTTCGCCCCACCCCCAAGGAAGCCACGCCCCTTCTGGATTTTTCGTTTTCCTTCAATCTCACCCCTTAAAACCGGCTAGGGGCCTGGACGAGTGATAATGCCCCAAGCCACAGTCAAGGGCCATTATCACTGTCATAATACCTTTTTGTGTAATTCGGTAAAACTCACAAAAATTTGATTGCCATTTTGCATTGTATTTTCGTGTGCATCGCGTTGTTCGTTAAAACTGCTAGCAGTGCGTCAAGTTGTTTTTGAAAACCACCTTCGGTTGTCAATTTCCAGCATGAAATACCATTTTGGACGGAAATAAATTCATGTGGTGTTTGTTACCATTTGCTATCAACACTTTGAGTAAGGTTTTTCTTGTCGACTCATGAAAAACAAAATTGGGTCATTGTAAATGATACAATAAAATATAGACAGTCAAATATTACTGTCCTTTGACTCTGTCTACTAAATACATGTACATGTACGGTGTAGTGCTTTTTATGTACACTGGACACGGTCCGCTGCTCCTTTGGTATTTCAATCTTATCAAGTCTGCTCCGTCATGCTTGGCTGTGCACGGTTTAATTACAGAGCTGTAGCAGTCTGGCTTAATTTGTCGCATACGGACCAAATTAACCCAAATCATGACGAATAACACAATAATTTGACAGGTGACAAAATGCAGTAAATTCTGTAATAGACTAATCTGACGAACGAAAACTGCAATGTTTGGTATCTCGAATGCGTTAACACGACGTCACAATAGACATACGGTACACCGCAGTAACAATGGAATAATCACAAGAGGGCGGGCTTACTCACTAAATGTTATTCGGATTACACGAGTATAGCATGTGGCACTTGATATTTAAAGGTGTTTGTTTAGGTTTTTCTAGTCTTGTCCGAGTCTGTGAGCGTAAGTCTTACGATGGTGGCTGGCAAAATCTAGGCCTGTGTCGACTATGAGGAAATCACAATGCAGTTGCATTGAACAGCGACCTCACGGCGGACTGTAGCCAGCAAATAGGCTGGTTACCGGAATATCTTGGTCTAGAAACCAGACTACATGCGCGAGGCTCAATCACAGCCTTGTTCTTTTTGTCCATGTTGTGTTTTATGGGTGGCGACCCTTTATGCTAATTTTTCAAAATGAGAGCACTGAGACATAACCTCATTGGTTAACGGATGTTTTGACAGAACAATATGGTGCTGTTTGAAAAATAGCAAACATGTCAATAATACCTTTATAAAGGGGCTATCTTCTGGTCTTCGAGAAAGTCATCAATTTGCAATTTGTCTGGTGTATATTCAAACCACCGATATTTCCTTGATTTGTAATAGTGTCATGCATTGTGTACGCACTCTGTCTCATGACATGCAACACACACGTACAATGTACACGGCAAAAGCAACGACAAGCATATCACATCACTGTGGCATACGTACATTTACATGGTGTACACGATTTAAAGAAAAATGGAGTTTGTTCTAACCTAACAATCAGAGAGAATACCTTCCCAATAAATGTCACACTTTTGTCTGTCCACCGTATGGAAAATTTGTACACAAGCTTTTCAGAAAAGTATATTGTGGCAGCATTTTCTTACATTTTTGGGCAAAAGTTATCTCCTGAGAACAGTACAAGGGAATTTCTTTAAGTTTGAGATAAACTGAAGACATCTGAAAGGAATTATTGACTTATTTTTCAAATAGGCCCATTAGTGTGGAAAGACCCATACCGGTACATGTTGTAGTCAGAAGTTTACATACAACTGTGTTAAAACTGGTGTGCTTAAACTTGCGTTGTCACCATTTTTGTAACAGTCTTTAGAAAAGTCATGATTTTGTGGAATTCCTCACGTGCATGCAGTATAGCTTGCACACCTTGCACACCTTGCACACCTTGCACACCTTGCAATGGTTCGGGTAGTCCTGTTTACCATTTTGGGTGATGATGGTAGTGGTGTACATGTATGTAAACTTCTGACTTCAGCTGTACATGCAGGTGTTTTTTTTGATGATATTTTTTTAAAGGTCATGGATTAAGAGAGCACAAAATTTCAGAATGGTAATGAGAAAAACACGACAAGATATCAAAATCTCAACACCCATGGAAAAAAAATAGGGTGGGTGGGGGTCAAAAATATCTGTCCACACTCCTTTAAGATGTACACAATTCAACATCCTTGCCCTTTCACTTTCTCAGATGGGATGTACACAATTTAACATCCTTGCCCTTTCACTTTTCTCAGATGGTACGCAAGGCCCTCGATCCGCACTGCGTCCACATTATGTGAACGGCCCCTATAACTGAATTGTTTTTCATTCATCGTTGCACTGTTGTAGTGCATAATGCTGATGCGCTGTTTAAATCAGATTATACGGAGCAAAGATGCAACTGTATGTCCCTATGGTCAGTGCATGTTAAAATGAAGCTACTCCAGGGATGATGGAAATAAAACATTCTGTTTTTTTTTAAAATTACAACTGAAACTGTAAAGTCCTATTTATTTTCTTTCAAGTTTGTGTATACAAGTTTAACGGTACCAGTTGGCAGTTAATTATTCAGGCTAACTTGAATGTGGGAATGCTGAAAGCAAAGTGGGTTGAGACATAATGCTGTAACAAAGTCCGCAAGTTCGGGTTCGGTTCGGTTAGGCAAAAGTTTGGACATTTCTTCCCGAACTTTTGTTTGGTTCGGGTTCGGCAAGTATTGCCGGCGGTGTGGGTTCCGGTTGAAAGTGATCACACATGTGCAGCTAGCTTTCTTTATAAATTAGGGCCTACCTGTATGTATTTTTCAAACTTCAAACCCGCTCTTTTACACGATTTATTTGTCGTAATGAACAAGATAACGACTTTGGTGGGATAAAATTGACCCTTGAAACAACAAAATCTGCTGCTGGAGCGCGGCGCTCCGGTCGGAACTTGCGGTGTGCATGCATTTTGTGATTTGTACCACGTGCAAACCATCGTGAGACTGCGTGGGATGGTATTTTTTCCTAGCCTTTGGTGTGTATTTTCTGACGATTGTTTGTAGTACCCGCAAGTATCGCTGTGTTTCTGTAAGAGGGCTTATTGATTTCCGTCAAAATGCTTTTTATAATGTTGTGCGAAAAATTATGTTCAAGAAAATTCTGTCCCGATACGGAATTTTCACAATGCAAATGTACGCCACGCCGCTAGAGGGCGTTTGCAATCAAACCGTTCTGATCAATCGACAATTATCAGCACATCGTGCAGATGTGTACTGCGCGGTAACTCTCTGGCTTTGGCCATGTTGGCATGTTGTGGCGATGAAGCCAATAGAATATTTGATCGGCACCGATCGAGCGACGTCCGTGTAGATATCGATCGTGAGGTCATGTCGGTACGGTGGGCGCCGTGCTAAAAATGTTGGATCCGATTTGGCACAAGAATTGCTTTGTACAGTGCATGACGTTCGACAGTTATATAAAGGTAATTTTGAGTGGGTTTTTGACATTCAGGTAGCCAGCTCTCTTTCACATTTACAGATAAAATACATAAGATGTGAAATACAAAGTGAAACACTCCCGAACAGCCAAACTGAGTATAATGTTTAGTTCGGCCCGGAAGTGCCAAGTTTGGTAAAATCCTGTTTGGTTCGCCTGTTCGGTTACAGCATGAGACAACCCTTCAGTATTGTACACCAACCAACCTGCCGTGTGTGCACTCAGGATATTTGCTGTGCTGCGCGGGGCGATATCCACCGTAGTTTGCCATACTAGCACGCACTCGCTGAGTCCCATTCTCCGGACTCTCGAAACAAACATTTCTGTTCGAATTTTCATACTTATGTTCAACTTTGTTTCATACCTGTATTAAATAGTCTCTCTTTTGTCAACTACTTATAAATATTGTGGACAAATCCGAGTTGAATTTGGTGCAGTTCTGCATTAAGAAACTTTCATGCGACTGGACACAAAACTAACTCGCAAGACCATGTGACTTTTCGGAACCAGAATTTGGTTCCGAAAAGTCACGTGACCTCTGTTTTTTTAAAATTGCTAAAAAACAGCAAAATTCTGTGGTTTCTTTTAAGGATATGTTCAGTTTATTTCGGAAGGGCATTCAGAATCTGGTATGGGTCAATTTCGAGCCCAAAATAGCCCAACCTTTAACTGCAAAATTGTCCATGTACACATTGCAGTAAGAAAAAGGGCCATTATTGACGATTGTACCAGGGGTGAGATTTGTACCCAGGTTAGAACTGACATGACTGAGTAGTGCGAAATGCATTTTACATGTAATCCCCTTTTTCTCATTTCTGCAGGATGGAAGGTGAGTTTGTTGACATTCAACCCACGGTTGATTACCCCCTCCGGGATAACTACCCCTATTTCGGGGATGGAACGGGCCGGTCCGAGCCCGTAACAATCCGTAACATCAAGATCCGTTCTGATACTGACGACATCGGTGAGTGCTCATTAACACACTAACAACCGTGAAATCTCGTTAAGTCAATCCTCAAGGAAATAAGCTCGTATTTTGTGTTAAAGACGGATTCCGTGATTGGAAAACCTTTAAAAACAAAAATAACAGCATTACATGTACATAACTGAAAAATAATTTTGATAAACACCCCGTTTACACTCGATTCGGCAAAGGCGAATCGAACTCCGCAATTTCCAAAAAGGGGAGTTGAAGCCGGGTAAACACTAAGTGTAAACGCAAAAGGCGAATTGAAAAAGGCGGATCAGACCTGGGTCTGATTCGCCTTTTTCAAGTCACCTTTGGGGTAGGGTTGAACCCCGCAATTGCGGGGTTGAACCCTGCAATCGTCAAGGTCGCTTGTAGTGTAAACGCTACCCGAATACAGATTCGGCAATTTCCTTTGGCGACATCCGGGAGGCCATCGTTTGGCGCGCTTTATTTTGTGGGCGTGCGTGATAGAATGTACGTCACTTACTGTGCTGGTGTGCTACTGCTAGTACATCGCTCACGGCACGTTTTGTTGGGCAAAAACTACCCTACTGGAAATTCGTCCTACTGACAAGCACTTCTTCTCTGCATAAATCTACGCCGTAAAATAGCCAAAAGTAGCAACATCATGGCTACAAAAACAAAGGAATTCTCCATGATATTGAACTGTTGAAATTCAGTCCAGAATTTTCGTCAACAGGAACAGTTTTGCATGCAGCAGCGCAGTAATAACGCGTCGAATTTCACGACACCCACCACGTGTGACAGTGCACACGATCATTACACAACAACATCGGGCGCGCGCTTTCATGACCTCTAATTTTGACCTTTCACACCCCAGAGTCCCTCGCATCGGTATTTCCGGCACAAAAGGTGGGTTGACTGTAGTCTAAACACGGCAAATTGCCGAGTTTGCGGTTTGCTCTAAGGTTGCAATAAAAATGCCGAATCTGTATCCACCTTCGCCCGTTCGAGTGTAAATGCGGTGAAACTGCCTTGCAGAAATTTCAGCCACATAGATGCAGTAATACTTCAGAAAACCTGAAAGGTTTAGTGAAGTGAAAATTATCAACCATTTGTTTTTATACACGAATCAGAAGATCAAAGTGTTGCAGACAAAGGGGCAAACTGAAATTTGTTTTCATTTCAGAAAGAAGTGACCTTTTTTCTACTTCAAAATTTTCTTGACAGCAAGGGCGCTGTTTATTGCTAGTCATGGAGGGAACCCACAGTTGAAAAACAAAGAAAGAACATTACATTTCAAACAGTAGCAGTAGCCCACTGATCCATTTCTGACCCAAACAAACTTGTTGGGATTGTTGCAAATGACATACTAAACAAACTCAGTAAACTGTTACAGATCATAACACCAAGAAGTCACTGAAAATGAAAAAAAACATTGTACACAAGTCAATGGAGAATTCCTCTGTTGTCCTGAGATGACATCACATATTTGCTCATGAATATGGAAATTTCATTAGCATAAAAATAGAAAACTTGCAATTACACCAAAACAGAACAATCAAATTTTCTGAAATTGACCGAAATGTATAAAACACACCATCTACTATTATTATATTTAATAAAAACCCTATTTCACACGTCCATTAAAAATCCATGCATGGTTTTTGTATAAATAAATGGTACAAAAATTGTCTGCAGACCACTTTTAAAAAAAAACAACCTTCAGTTGGCAATTTCTCCCACAAAGGTACCATTTTACACGGGGGAAAAAAATCATGTGGTGTTTGTTACCGTTGCTATCGACACTTTTAGTCGGGTTTTTCTTGTCAACTCGTGAAGTAAAATTTTTGGTAACTGCAAATGATGTATTGGGGTTTTAAAGGTCATTTGCAATGACCAAAAATGTTACTTCATAAGTTGACAAGAAAAACCTTACTCAAAGTGTTGATAGCAATGGTAACAAACACCACATGAATTTATTTCTGTCCAAAATGGTATTTTGTGTAAGAAATTAACAACTGAGGGAGGTTTTTTAAAAAATGTGCGAGCACACTTTATTATTATAATTTTTTTTTTACTGTGAACACACTTTTTTTTTAACGTTTACTTTAACACAAAAATCTTGCGTGGATTTTAAAGGTTTTTTGAAGCATTGCTGCATCTATGTACGTACCTGAAATTTCTGCAGGCTAGTTTAATAACATTCTTCAGATACAATGTGTCCTTTGTGGAATCCGTAAAAATGTCCATCTTGCAAATGATACATTGAAGCTTTACACTTTTCGAGTTACACGTAGGAGCCGTCCATGAAGTACGTACGCACGAAATGCCGACTTTTTAGATCGCCCCCCTCCCCGTACGAATTTTGTTTGTTTGTGACGTCATCAATTGACTTTAACATCGACGTACGTATTGGCTCTGACCCTCTCTCCTCTCCGTGCGTACATGTACGTACTTCATGGATTAATCCTTTTAAAGTACCTGTACGTTGAAATCTTGTTTTCAGTTAAAACAGAATCCTTGAGTTGAACCGAGTTTGACTTAACGGGATTTTACTTAAAGTGCTTATTTCACACTATTAACTGCATTTAACCTTTCGCACGCTAACATTTCTCATTGTGCGTAATTTTAAATCACCACTGACAAAGCAAAGCTGTAACGTGAACGCTCCTTTCGTTCGATGGAAACGATTTAACACCTACCGAGATTGGGGCTTCACACAGCTTCATACGATCTTCCTCTTCATTTGATCTTCGTTTGATCTTCGTTAAGTGAGATGTGAACACATGCTTCATTAACAAACGATGGTTATTAACTAATCTTCGTCGAATGAAGCGATTTCTTTGATGAGAACGGGTCCTTGTCACTTGTGTCTTTCTTTTATCTCTCTTTTACCCGTATACCGCATTTGTATTATTACAATACCGGTACATATCAGCTAAGTGAGTTTTACCGAAAAGTCTAAAGCCGTGTCTGCATTCGGACTTGTTTTTTGGGAGGTTTTACCGAGACGATGGTAAAATGAAAAATGACTAAATTTTTCTACTGTCCGCATTAGGACTTTTTGACACAGTAAAATGTTACCGAGACCGTGGGAGAGCATGCGCAGTGTCCCTTTGCAGTTTGACCTTCACGGCCCGGACGTACGCTTTCAGAGCGTTTTTACCGACTTGCTGTGTCCGCATTGGACTTTTCGACTCGGGAAAAGTTACTTGGAAACATTTCCTGGGCAGCAGTTGGCCAGGAAAAGTTACCGCTGGACTCGGGGAAAAGTTCCTGGGAGGAAAACGTCCTAGGCTGTCTGCTTTGGACTTAATATGGGAAAGTAACCATCGTCTCAGTAAGTTTTCCCCAAAAAAAGTCCAATGCGGACAGGCCTTAATCTAAAAATTGCCTCAACAATACTAAACATGCCCTTTGTTCCCTTAAACTATCCACCCCAATTGTCTTTCCGCTTGACTACCTCTGTCTGTGTTCTGCTTAACCTTGTTTTTTTAGTCTATCTTCCATTTTTGTAACTGTCCATTATTCGGCAAGGCATTGTTTACTGTTTGTCTTACCATATAATTGTTGAGAAATTTTTGTTTTTTGGTAAACGAAATTTATTCCCTGTTAAATATACAAGTGTAGTCATCAGTTCCTTAGATACGTAGGAGTCAAGCATGTCCGGTATGTATGTTGTAATTTTTTTATATTTTTAAAAAGTTAACACATGGTTGGGGAACATATTTTCACTTAAAGTCAAGGCTCGTCAGCAATGCGCGCGCGCCAATTTCGTGCCACGGAATACGTTTCCATGTATTTGCCATGGAGCTGCGTATTTCGCATCCTCTTGCAACAGTGCCCCTTTAACGCACTCCCTAACTCCTGTGTACAGTGGCCCTGTTGAAAAAGGCCCCATTTGGCGGTGGGACTAGCGACAGAAATCTTGTCGCCTCTGCTGGACCAATCAGGACGCTTGCAGTGCATTGCAGCACGATTGCAGGCATTCAAATGTAACGCTCGCAGATTGTAAACACCGTGCATGCATGTGATACATGTACTCGGTAATGCTGGCCGTTGTCCGCTTCGGCGATTGGCTGCTGTTTAAAGCATACTGGGGAATCCGTTCCATTACATTCGTCAGCATGCATCCCTGTTATTAATGTGAACAACTGCGTAGTAAATAAGGTTCGTCGTTTGAAAGTTTGGTAGGAATGGGACAGTCATAAGGAACGGAACCCAATACAATTTCTGGAAAGTATAGAAATTGTTTCTTTTCGGCATAACATGACCGAATTGATTAAATTACATCAAAATGACTCGGGCGTGAGTTGGCTCAAGACAACAGCCGGCTTGCTCCACAGATTTGCGTGTATTTCCTCAGGGTATTGTCACATCGCTTCGCAGAGTGGAAATTCCCTGAGATTTCAGGATGCGTATTTCGTGGCATGAATTTAGCGCGTGCGCATTGCTGACGAGCCTGTGCCTTTAACAGATTGTTGTGACTGATTAATATAAAGGAATGCATGTACACATGATAGGGCCTAAAAAGAAATTTAAAATGTTTGTTTCTTTTTAGTACATCACCTTTATTTTTTTACTCCCTCAAAGCTTGTTAAAATTAGGTGCTATTGTGTTTCAATCTATAATCACTTTAATACTTTTATAATTCAGACGGCAACCAAATGTACAAAGCTGGAATATGGTGTGTTAACCATTAAAAGGTGCAAGGGTAAAAACAAAATACTGACCATCATCCCACCTTAAGGTTGCACTGTCGATTTTAGGCCTATTTGAGCGTGTCCAATTTTTAAAAAAGATCAATTGCTATTTTTCTAGAATATAAAAAGTTGTCAGCTTTCATTTGGTACCAAGAACGTAAAATTCCGTCAAGGATTAATGCCAGTCGATTAAAAACAAGAAATAATTTGACAGGATTATTCGACAGGATTATGACATGTACATTGTATGACGTAAATGTACATGTACAACATGTGAAGCCAGTTTCAAGAAAAAGGCTTGTATGTCCGACGTCAGAAATTTAATTTTTTTTAATTTTTCGTTACAGAGACGCGTAAGCTTTCTAAATCCGTTCGCTTGTGTGAAATAATATTTTTTAATCCTTTCACCCAAGCATGAAGAGTGCAACTTTAATATTTTCAGAGGGAAAAAAAAGTGAAAAAACTACCCACCGTAAATATTTTTTTAGGTACATTGAACATGTACCGGTACAGTAATAGGAAAAACTCATTTCATGAAAACAGGACTCAGTGTCCCCCTTACGTCGTGACACTTCTGAAGTTGATTTTTTAATAATTACTGGACTTCAGAAAACGATCACCTTCGGCATATAAAGAATATATGACCTCATGAATCGAACACCACCTTTGTCTGTTGATACTACCCAAAACATAACGAGAACGATTCAATAAACTAGTACGATCTTCAGTATGCAAGTGTGACATTTTGAAACATTTGCTCAAACTGGAACAAATTTTGCTCATAATGTAATTTAAATCGATAAAGTCCAGGTTCTACAGCTGGGTAAAACCAGCAACTACTGTACCTTTTCCAGAAAGAAACTGGTCGAAAAGACTTGAAATGTTGTCGCAAGGGTTGAAAAATGCCTTGGAGTCCCCCCTTACGTCGTGAAACAATTTTCTTGAATATTTTCAAGACCGTACCAAGACATGTCTAACCGTTTGTAAATTATTTTAAATATTCTACATTATTTAGAAATTGCACAGAAATTTCTTTAAACAATTTTGTTAACTTGAAAAGGCAATTTTTACAAATGCATCAAAATCACACTTTGGCTCCTGTTTTTATGGAAATACCTACTAACAAACTAACCTTTTTATTTTTATTAATTTGTATTATTAATTTGCTTCATAATAACAATGTACTAAAATCTACCTCATTTTCTCCTAAACATTTATCATCCCTTTTGCAATTTTTAAAATTACTTTAATTTGTTTACAATTTTCACACTAACCCAACCGCTTATTCAGTAACATGCTTCGAACGACGTACAAAGACGCGGGCTTTTTTCCCCCCTCGTACAAAACGACAGACGTATCAAATTATGACAAGTGGTCGCAGTCAACGACAGATGCGGCACGCTTCGCCATTGAACTTTGGAAGCTTATTCGTTGATTGAAGATGATGTTACGTGTCCATGTATATCCAACCGCTATTTACGAGTGCAAATACGACTCGAGGGTCGATGTTTACAGATTTTGGTGGACTTGATTATGTGCATAATGTGCATGCCTGAATTGCTGAAATTTATGCGGGCAAGCACGCAAGTGTATTGCTACCGGTACATAATGTTATAATAAAAGAATGTACGTGGGGAATTCCATGGCAATTTAAACACTTCCCCCACACTCCCCAATAAGAGCAAATTTTTCAATTTTGTTTTTAATTAAGAATACTTGTACATTTTCAATACCAACAGTGAGTGCAAAATAATTTTTTCTTTGATTGATTTATTTTTTTTAATATTGCAACTTTGATCACAAATATTTTAAACACATTGAAGAAATCAGTTTGTTTGACTAAACTTAAATAATCTTTGTTAATAAAGTGATCCTAAATATTTCACCATAAAAGTCCCTATCGTTTACATCATATGACCACTATTAAAGATAGTATACATGATTGGTAAACTGTTACAAATAGTTTTATCCCCCTGTGTGATTGAAGATAAAACCAACCTGAACAAAAACCAGCTCTGTACTTCGTCTAACTTTTGAAAAAAACAGTCAAAAAAGGGTTTAATTGCAGTCATTTCGCCCCAAAACCACTTCGCCCTGAACCATTTCCCCCTTAATCACGGCCTGTGCACGAAGTGGCATTTGGGCGATGTAGTGTTTAGACGAAATGGCACTCGGGCGAAGTGGTTTTTGGGCGAAATGGCACTTGGGCGAAATGGTTTTAGGGCGAATTTAATGTTCGTCTGATGAGACGAAAACAAATTGTTTTACTCATTTCTCAAAGACTAAAGCATTTCAGACAAAACCATTTCAGGGGAAGTTTTCTACGGTCATCATGTTTATATTGTGTAAGAACATTTCTGATTTTCGAGATTACCAATGATGTATACTGCCTTTAAGATGAAGAAAGAAATAAGATAAATACATGTAAATGGTCAATTTTTAGTAAGTTTAGCAAAGCAGAAAGCTGCAATTTACACGGGGAACAAAAACAAATGCACTTTTTCTTTAAGAATGTTTGTGTAGTAAAAGGTTTTAGGAATGAAAAAGAGTTCGTTCTTGAACAACCATCCCTGGGGCAAACTCGCGCCCGAGGCCGCCCCGAGGTGACTTACCCCCGAGTTCAACCCCGCGACTTGTTCTGAAACTCGCCCAGCGGCGAACTCACCCCCGAGATCGGCACCTCGTCCCTCAATTGAACAAGTGAGAACTCGCCCCTGCCCTTTTCCCATTACCGTTCTCACCCCGGGGAAAGTGTCTCGCCCCGGGGCCAAAATTTTCAACCCTGGTCTCGAGCAGGGTGAACTCGCCCCAAGGAATGAGCAATCTCGGGGGTGGCTCGAGGGTGGTGCGGGGGTGAGACTTGCAAGTGGGAATCGGGGCTTATTTTCACCCCAGCGTCACCCCGGGGCCACCCCCGAGATTTTGTCTTGTGGGAAAAGGCTAAATCATAATTTTACTGCAAAGTAAATCGGCTTTACATGTAGGGGAGAGTGGGGTTAGTTGGAAATTTTTTTGCAAAATCTTCTATAAAACACTAACGGAATTTATTAAAGAAAAAACAACTAAACCACTTGAAGCATAAATGGAGCCTATAAAATACCACGACTCGTTGATGGTTTCTCGTATAATCAACCTTGAACATTTTGTCTGTCTACCGTACGTACATGTATATATTTATAAGGGGAAATTTGTATACAAGCTTTTCAGAAATGTACATGTAACTTTTTGGGCAAAAGTTATCTCCTAGGAACAGTACAAGGGAATTTTTTAAAGTTTGAGATAAACTGAAGACATCTGAAAGGAATTATTGACTTATTTTTCATAGGCCCATTAGCGTGAAAAGACCCACATACCCGCTGTTCCAACGGCATTTTTTTCGTATACATTGAACAAAGATTTTAAGGAAATTATCTTGTGGAATCAACAGATAATATAATTTTAAGATATACTTCCCACTTGCACTTTTGTCGCAAATGTTGCTTTTTTGTAGAAAAATTGCATTTTCTCCTTCAAAAATTGCCTTCAGTTAGTGCACAAGATAACGATTCACACGCGCGCGCAGCGCCCTCTCTTGTCGCACTTACGCACAGACCGCTCGCCGCGTCATTTTGTGCATTACTTTATGCAGTAATTTTATCATTTACAATGTACTTATCTCAGGAATGCAACATTTGCGACAGAAGTGCAAGTGGGAAGTATATCTTAGAATTTGATGATCTGTTGATTCCAGGAGGTAATTTCATTCAAATCTTTGTTCAATGTATACGAAAAAAATATCGTTCCAACTAACCCCACTCTCCCCTACCTCTCTATAAAAAAAAATAAAAAGCTGTCCTAAAGTTAATTAATAGCGGTAACCCCCTTTTTTGTTTTTAGCTAATTAAACACACAATTCACGATTCACTGCCCCTTTAACTGACAAAGACACATGATATCTCATGCAGTGATTTGGAAGCTCCGGGCTTGTGTACACAATTAACTGATGGTATGCATGGTGAAGTACAGCGTAGACTCAAGATTAATTATTCATTTTAATTTGACCAGCAGACTAAATGAACCGTACTTGAATCTATTGCTGTAGGTTTAGCTCCCAATTAATTCCAGCATGCGATGCTCTGTTTGTCCTTGTAAAGCGCCATCGTTGTTTTTAGCAAGGCAATAGTCTGAATTCACACTGAGATTTTTTAGACGCGCATCGTTTTGACAAAAAGGCAATAGAATTTGGAGAGAAACGATGCACTGAAAATTACAAAAACACTCTGAAGTTGAATTTGTGTGGTTTAAAGGGCCCCTGAAATACTCAATAACTTTATGCACAGTTATTGCTGCATATGAAGGATTACTTGTGTAGAAAGACAATACTACTGTTCATTTTTATGCCCCATGAATAAAAAGTGCAATTTTTCAACTTTGAAAATGTCCTCACATACGGTAAACTCACAGAAAGAGAGCGCTGTTTGGGGCATGTCACTTTAGGAACACACAGAAGCAAAGAAAAAACATAAGACTTCAAACTGGAATTGTGGAAAAATGCTGCAGTTTCCAGCCTTAGTTTTGTCATGGTTTGCAACAGGCAACATGTAAAACAAACCTAAACTGTCATGGGTTACAAAAGTTTCAGCAAGTTGGAGAAAATTGTGGAAACTTTTGTGCACAGTTGAATGAGATTTTCCTGTGTTTTTCTAATGTGACATCACCACTTTGCTCATGCATATGTAAATTGTCATTAGCATACAAATCAAAAACCTTGATTTTAACCCCCCAAACAACTTCCAAGTAGGGGTTTTTATGATTGTAAATTAATGGACTAGTTCCATAGCACAGATTTCATTGATAAAAACACCATTTCAGGGGCCCTTTAAGAAAATCTGTTGGAGAATACTACATGTGTACAAGTAAATGTCACATTTGGACAAAATTCCACAGTTCACTGTTGCTTCTATTAATTTTGCTAGAAATGTTTAATTTCTTTCATTAAACCATTTGTATACATTTCTGAGTACTATTGACTCATAAAATAAGGTTGTGCCTAATGAAACGAATATTCGAATTTTCGATCGTCCATCGATTATTCGAACAGTATTTTACCAAATAAAATATTCGTTATGTGCTTTTCCACTCCAAACCAAACATGTCCTTCAGCTAGAAAGAAGTGAAAACCCTTTTTCCTTTGCTAAAATGGTCGCTTTGATGTCATATTTGCATTCAACCACGAGTCCAAGGGCCAAAGATAATTTCTGCAAAAACTCTTCGGGCGAGAGACTGCTACATGCAAGTCACAATAGTCTTTTTTTTCTTCAATAGATTATTTTTTGAGGCGGCAGATTCGGCAATAAAAAGGCTGCTGTAACTAACCGAGCTGTGAGTGCGGATGTGCCAGAATCCATTAATTTCATGGCAAATCTTTTTGTCAAAATCGTAGGAAAAAACATCACGCATCAAATATCGAATATTTGATAAAAAAAAAAATGATTTTTCGAATAGTAAATTATTCGAAAATGCACAGGCCTACAATTGTATCATGAAATTCATAAATGGGTCATTCCATGAAGTTGAGGAACAAAGTGTGACATTTCCTCATTTTTTACGATGTAAAACTTACAGGGCGAGAGAGGCCGCGGAAACTTTCTGCTCAGCCGCGGGAGTTTTACAGGGCCCTCGAAATATCCAATGGGAACAGTTTCGCCCTGTAAAATGAACACGACCCCGCAGTAAACTATGGGCCTGCCCGGCAAAGGTTTACTGCAAGGTCGCGGTAGCTTTCCGCATGGGCACTGAAAGCAGTCGCAAATGGGAACGCATGGGGAGATTACATGAAGGAATGTTACTGAAGGTCGCGGTAACTTTCCGAGAGGCAGCGGAAAAGAAAGTCCAATGGGAACATGCCTCTAGATTGTCAAGCTACTCAAAGCGTTTATTTCTAATAAATAGGTGCTTTAAATTTTGTATTATTATTATTATTATTATTATTATTATTATTATAACACGGAAACCATTACTCAACTTTATGGAATGACCCAATTTCAAAAATACATGAATGGGTAAAAAATGGTCTCGGATGCAACATTGGACACTCTCTCAATTATATGGGATGATATGTAGAGGCCTTTTCCCACGACACTTTAACCCCGAGATTACACGGGTAACGGGAAAAATGTAACCCCGAGATTACCCGGGTTAACTGGCCAAAAATGCCAGCAGTATCAGGCTCGTGGAGTAATAACAATATATCTCACCATTGCGGAGCCCGTAAAGACAGTTGTCATGACAATATAGATTAGCTCAAGGCATATCAGGGTCCCTTGGTATGCTTTTCCCATACACACAGCAATCTGGCGACTTGACATGGCTAATGTGAAAACATGAAACCTTGTTTATTTTTCTTCGAGATTGAGTGTTGGAATTGAAAAAATGAAGTGAAGCAAAAGGGCACAGCGATTTTCTCTTAGTAAAGGTCACCTGAATAAGGAAATGGAAAATTTGTGTTAGAACCTCTGAGGGATGCCAGTCTTTCGGCTATTGCCGGAATTCTGGCTTTTTCTTATTTTGGAAAAAGAAATCCGGCAAAGCCTTTTTTCCAGGCCTGAAAATTAAACGGCCGAAAAAATATTATTTTCAACTCTTCAAGTCCGAAAAAACGTGGAAAATAGTCTCACTTTTACTGATCAACGATTTCGGATATGCCGTATGTCATGTATGCTACATGTACCAGTATAATAATAATAATAATGAAAATTTATAATGCGCCGGTATCCATCAAAAAAGATGCTCATGGCGTATGTACAGGTACAGCCTATGTACATGTACATGATTTGCACACCTGCAGTATGTCTGTATCCCGGCCATAATTGTGGGGTACCGTGGCCGAGCGGTTTAGGTCATTGACTCGCAATCATAGGTGAAAACTTGGGGTTGCGGGTTCGAACCTCCCCACGGCTACGGTACCTGTGCCCTTGGGCAAGGCACTCAACCACACTTGCTCCATCCTTCGGAAGGGATGTAAAGCCGTTGGTCCAGTGTGTTAGGTAATGAAAACGCACTCTAAAGATCCCAGAGCATTCTTTCGTGAAGAGCAAGGGGGATCATCCCCGGTGTCTCTGGCCATTTCCAATTCTAATTCTTCATGGGTTTCCTCACGTTTGCGAGTGACAGTGCAATGAGCACTATTGAGGAATCCTTGGTATGAATACCAGAAAGAAATAATAATAATAATAATAATAACTAGAGGTATGACGTTTGTTGTTACAAACGCCAGGTGATCGGGCTAAATGAACAATTTGTGATGAATTTCAGACGTTGTTATCACCTGTGGAATGGCAAAAATGGAAGTTCAGCAGCCGATTTCACGAAACTTTACGCAATTGCGCAAGTCCACTTACGCCATTACTTGCGCTATAGCTTATGGCTGCTGTATACACTAATCCGGTAACTAATATCTCCTCCCTGCATATCCGCCATAGCTGGGGGGTTGATAGCTTGCACCGTTTTGAGATATGAATTGTTGAAATAATAACCTTTGAAATCTTGTAATGTGACACCTGTGACGACATCATGACGTCACAATTTTGTGCACAAATTGTTGAACAATATGTTGAACATCAAGTTCTTAAATGTGGCGAAGGAATCATACCAATATCTGTTGTAGTTTTCAAGATACAGCATTTTAAAACATCTCAGCTCCAAATTTGCGTAATTTGACGTACATTACGTAACCACCGTCCATGTAATGACGTCACCAATGGTATAGTCAAAAGGTCCACATGTGTGAAAACATTTCGTTCCGTAGAACTATGGTCAAATTCCCTACCACTTTGGCTCTATTTGCATTCAACGTGCTAAACAAGTGTACATTTTCGAACCTCTTCCGGTTTGGACCGGAAGTAGGCGTCACACAGGGGTCATGACATCGTATGATTTGTTCAGTTCATTTAGACTTATCATGTTGTGAAAGAATTGTTCAAGTATCTAATACGGTTCTTGAGATATGAATTTTAAAAATAATAACCTTTGAATTTTTGTAATTTGACACCTGTGACGATATCATGACGTCACAATGTTGTGCACAAATTGTTCAACAATTTGATAAACATCAAGTTCTTAAATGTGGCGAAAGAATCATGCACATATCTGCTGTAGTTCTCAAGATACAGCATTTTAAAACAATTCAGCTCCAAATTTGCGTATTTTGACACCACATTACGTAACCACCGTCCATGTGATGACGTCACAAATGGTATAGTCAAAAAGTCTACATGTGTGGAAACATTTCGTTCCGTAGAAATATGGTCAAATTCACTACCACTTTGAATCTATTTGCATTCAAAACGCTTACAAAATGCACATTTTCGAACAACTTCCGGTTTGGACCGGAAGTAGGCGTCACACAGGGGTCATGACATCGTATGATTTGTTCAGTTCATTTAGACTTATCATGTTGTGAAAGAATTGTTCAAGTATCTATTACGGTTCTTGAGATATGAATTTTGGAAATAATAACCTTTCAATTTTTGTAATTTGACACCTGATGACGTCATGATTACGTCACACTTGATGCCATCGTGATACTGTACATTCTGGTGAAAGTCTGCCGTAGGGCCTATGTCTGTATCTAATTTACTAACGATTCAGCTTGGTTTGATGGGCATTGTTGCTGGTAAGTGTAAAAACTGAGATTCTCAGTTTCGTTGAACTTTGACCTCCAATTGACCCCAGAAGGAAGGGTCAGATGAAAATGCCCACACAAAGAAAATTGTAGCACAGAATGTCATCTGTAAACCTGCCAAATACGAAGATCCTGGGTCACGTGGTTTTCAAGACGGAAGCATTTTAAAATATGCATATTTTGTTTTTTGGGGGCCTGTAATTTGATACTTGATGACGTCACGATGACGTCACGCTTGATGCCATTATAATATTATACACGCTGGTGAAAGTCTGCCATAGGACCTATGCCTGTACTTAGTTACTTAAAGATTCAGCTTGGTTTGATGGGCATTGTTGCTCAATAAGTGCAAAAATTGCGATTTTCGTTTTCGTTGAACTTTGACCTCAGATTGACCCCAGAAGGAAGGGTCAGATGAAAATGCCCACACGAAGAAAATCGTAGGCCATGATCTTATCTATAAGCCTGCTAAATACGAAAATCATGGGTCACGTGGTTTTCCAGACGGAAGCATTTTAAAACATGCATATTTTAGTCATTTTCGGGTTGTAATTTGATACCCAATGACGTCACAATGACGTCACACTTGTATGCACACCTTCACATTGGGGTTGATGTTCCTACAAAGTTTCAAGTTGATAGCTTGAACCGTTTTGAAGAAAAGCTCTGGAAACGTTTGAGTGGAAAAAAAAAAAGAAAAAGAAAAAAAAAAAAAAAAGACAAAGAAATCGTACGAGAGTAATAGGTGATCGGGCTGTTGGCCCGATCACCTAATAATAGTAATCATTCATGGCTAAAGTACCACGAAACCAGACTATTGATCAGAAGTACATAGACTATAGAGGGCGCTGTATCCATACAGCTGTGGTGCCGGTGACATTGCACACTGTACATGTACATACTGTACATGTACATACTGTACATGTACATACTGTACATGTACATACTGTACATTTCACACGTACATACGTACATGTACATGTTTTCTTCCGGCCCTGAAGGTAAGAGCCACTGGCATCCCTGTTTAAAGGCAACACGACTAAAGCATATGACATTTGTGGCTCGCAAGCCGCAAGAATCCCAACCCGTGGCGAACTCGACCATCCTCGTTTCACACTAGAGTAATTCCCAAAATTAGGGGTCCAAAACGTTTGGTGTCCCAGTTACGTACGACACCCTGTGTATCAAAAATCGTCACTCATGATCACAGATTCTCAGTAATAGACTGTGGTCTGTGATTACAGGGACAGCACCAATTTCTTGAATATTTTGTTCTGTGATTACTGACAAATATTTGAAACAAAAGACCATAAAGGCTCATATAATTTGTTCCATTGTATTGAAAAGGAATTTGGTGTCCTACAATGTAGGTTACCTACCGTGTACACCAATGAAAATTAGCTGTAGAATGAGTTTGCATTAACCTTGGTGCCTTATCCACACACAATAAAGCGTTAAATTTAAGTGGAAATAAAAATAAATATTTTCTACTAATAAACCACTTTCAATCATTAAACACATCTTTAAAAGCATGTCACACATCTTTTGAAGCATGTCACACTTTTGGACCCCTAAATTTAGGAATTACCCACTAGCGTTTTAACCCGGGGCGAAAAATTTCATCCCTGGTCCCTAGCAGGCTTGAGTTCAACCTGGGTTGAAACCAATCTCGGGTTTGACGCGGGGTTGGCCATTTTTTTTTCAACCCCGCGCCAACCCCGCAATTTTTCAAGTGCGAAAAGGTCTTGGCAGTGCATGCACAACATTGACCTTCAAAACTGCTAATGTACAAAGTATCAGACATATATAATCTTAAAAACGCCTCCATGTAAGAAAACTATATTATATACGTATCAGTTTGTTCGCTGCATCGCCTAAATTTTAAAACTGGGATCCTGCAAGGTCGCGCAGATCTAATTTGTACCCTCCACCCCCCCCCCCCCCCCCCCCCTACCCCCTCCCCCCCCCCTACCCCCTCCCCCCCCCACCCCCCCTGCCAAGCAAATGCAGTGATTATACATTTTCATCCATCTCCACATACATGTATCATATCTATCGCTGTGATGACGTATTTCTACGATCATCGGACCATTGATCTCTCTTGAGCCGCTCACTCGTTCGTGCTTGTCGGACGGGTCACGCTGTGTGCTCTTTAATATAGATGTTCGTGTACCCCTTAGTACGGTACATGTAAATGAGGCATGTTCTAGGCCCATACTGTGTGCATACGAAAAGTGCACTGTGGGCAATGCACACCACAGCCTACATGTACTGATATGTACATGAAAATTCCAGCACATACATGTACTGCTGTATAAATTAAAAATTTGAGTGTACGTGTATACCGGTACCTATCAATGCTGTATACAGTGTATATACTGTGTAGTGCATTTGTGGTATACATACGTAAATGTACATGTATGCACAATACGTGTGCAGAAATGTACATTGTAAATAGACTGTATCGAATAGCTGCCATCTTGTAGGGCAGTTTCTTTGTTACGTGACGACATGCATGGTTGCATATTTTGTGCTTACATGTACCTTGTTGACAATTTAAATGTCAAAAGTTGCCCTACAAGATGGCAGCTAGTGGATACGGTGTATACATGTATTGTGTCGATATTGTACTCAGTACATTTAAGCCTACCGGTACAGGTACTTCAAGTTGGGTACTTCACATTATGTTCATGTAACGCCCAAGTAGATCCTTGTCATCCGATTAGATAATAGCAGGTCAAGTGTCGTTAAAAATTTAATCCATATAATGCTACGTCACTAACCGTGCAGTTTTGTTCCATTTGCCGTGCAATTTTGTTCCATATGTTTTTATTCCATTGCACGGTGCGCCCACTGTATTAATTCAGTGCATGCGCGTGTACGTACACGCACATGTATGTACTATGACTACATGTACAGTTGAAGTCAGAAGTTTACATACATGTACACCACTACCATCATCAGCCAAAATGGTAAACAGGACTACCGAACCATTGCAAGGTGTGCAAGCTATGTTTTTAAGTACTGCAAGCACGTGAGGAATTCCACAAAATCACGACTTTAGTAAAGACTGTTACATAAATGGTGACAACACAAGTTTAAGCACACCAGTTTTAACACAGTTGTATGTAAACGTCTGACTACAACTGTATGTGCGTGTCAAATGTAATGACCTTCGACACACAAACTTTTTTTACAATCGAATAATTTGTAAAAAAATGTAGGATGACAAGGTTTTGGGCATTATATAAAACAAATAATGATTGTTTTAATTCGTGCAATGGAAGGAATATTTTCATGAGGTGAAAGATGGAATATGTTCCATTCAACTCGGCTTCGCCTCATCCCGGCCATCTGGAAGCGTGCGTTCGGGCCGTGAAGCTCAAATTGCGAAGGGGCACTGCGCATGCTCTCCCACGGTCTCGGTAAAATTTTACTGTGTCAACAAGTCCAAATGCGGACAGCAGTAAGATTTTGCCATTTTTTATTTTACCTTCGTCTCGGTAAAACCTCCCAAAAAACAAGTCCAATGCGGACACTGCTTTTATCTGCACAGGTCAAAGTTATTTGTTGGAAGCAGGAAATGCCAACCACAGGAAATGAGTAACTCCACAACAAGCTCAAATGAGTTGTTTTTAAAACCATTGACTGCATTCAAATGCTGATATTAAAACAAACACAGTAGTTTTTGTCTGGTCTCAACTTCCTGGGTTGTACAGAGTTAGTGTATTAGGGGCCGTCCACAGTTATCAACATTTTCACACTTCTACAGAGAGTAGTACAGTAAACTCCGGCTAAGTCGGCACTCTTGGGACACGGAAATTTGTGCCGACTTACGCGAATGCCGACATCTGCCGTAAGTCGTCATTTTGCCGACTTACACAATGTTACATGAATGGCCTATGCATATGGTTAAATGCAGCATGGAGGCTTCAA